>JAGKTI010003295.1:16732-38278 GCA_018397915.1 Birgus latro
ATATATATATATATATATATATATATATATATATATATATATATACAGTAGGCGCGGAAAGTGTTGACGCCATCTTAAAAAAAGAAAACATTCTTGTGGTTAGCAAGGAGAAACAAATAAATTAACACTCACCATTGAATTTAGTATTTACTGGCATTCCCCTTCACCTTTATTATCTTCTTAAGGCGTCTGGGGAGACTGATGGCGTAGTTTTGCAGAACAGACGGACTAAAACTGCTCCATAGCTGCAGCCTCAAGTTTAGGCAAAGATGATGTGTCCATACTACGCAGCTGCCGCTTCATGTGCGCCCATAAATTCTCAATGGGATTGATATCTGGGCTGTTTCCGGGCCAATCTCGAATAAAGGGAACCTCACAGTCTGTTAGCCACTGTTTCACTGACTTTGCAACATGTGCAGGGGCAGAATCTTGCATAAATACTCTTGCCTTGGTTTTATCAAAAGAGTCACTTAAAACATCACATAAGAGCTCCAAATAATTGTTCTGGTTCACTTTTTCATTTGCAGGTAGAATTACCAACCTACCAACACCATAATATGTAAAGCAGCCCCAAGCCATGAGTGAGGCTGGGTATTTAACAAACTTGGAAGTGTACTTAGGATCCAGGGGGTGACTGCCTGGTTTGTGGTACACTCGTGATGAAGGGGTACCAGTGACAGTAAATGTTGACTCATCACTCCAAAGCACAGTTTTCCATTGCTCCTCACTCCAGGCAAGATATTTCTTACAAAAATTTACTCTCTTTTTCTTCTGAAGTGCAGTTAGCAGTGGTTTTTTACGAGCACAAAAACTCCTGTAGCCCAGATCGTTATGCAACAGTTGCTGCACACTTCTGACAGACACATCTGCCAGTAACTGTGGGTTTTTTTCTTTTAAATCCCATGCTGTTAGCCTTGGATCCTTGCTAACTTGCCTTGAGATCAGCTGACGGGTCCTGAAGGTTGTCTTACGAGGTCTCCCAGGCTTGGGAAGTGGAGTGGGAGGAATGGCCTCCCCACTGTCCTTGAACCGCTTCACCAGTCTCTGCACTGTCCTCAGTCTAACCTCATCTGATTTGCAATAAATGGGAGTTTGTGGCCAGCTTTGTATAATCACTTCCGCACGTTTTTCCTTGCTTGTGGTTACTTTAGGCATGATGAGAATGTGGTAGGTAACCAAATAACTGTGTTATTTGAGTCAAAACATGCCCTCATGGTGCATCACACACAGAGACAATCCTCCTCCTGTGGCTGCCCAAACATTACTGAGCCTGCTCCTGTGGTGCCAAACCTATCAAGCAGGGTTGCCAGCTCCCGGTGAAAAAGCGTCAGCTCATTTCGCATCACAGGGGAGGGTAGTATTGACCCTTCTTCACTTAACGTGAAAAAGAATGACGTCGGCAAAAAAGCATCAATACTTTCCGCGACTACTGTATATTTAGTCAAAGAATGACAGGAAAGCCAAAGCCAGGGAGTAGAGAATTCAGAAGAATCAAGTTCAGGAACAAGAGAGCAAGATAGATCGTTGCGTACATATACGCAACAGCCACCTTTGGCTTTCAAACGAGAATAGAGAAAGTAGGAGGATACAGAAAAGGGTTTGCTGTCAGTTACTGACTTTGTACAGGGATTTTATTCATCCTTGTGTGGAGTACAACTCTCATGTGTGGGGAGGCTCCCCACATACAGCTCCTCTCAATAGGTGGAGTCAAAGGCTTTTCGTCTTATTAATTCTCCTCCTCTTACTAATTCCCTTCAACCTCTGTCTCTTCGCCGCACTGTTGCATCTTTATCTCTTTTCTATCGCCACTTCAATGGTCACTGTTCCTCTGAACTGTCTGCTTGCATCCCTCCACTTCTACGATAGGCACGCAACACCTGTCTAGCAATAAACTCTCATCCCTTTTCTGTCCAACTCTCTAATGCAAGAGTTAACTGTTACTCTCAGTCCTTCATTTATACAAATGGTCAACTCTGGTACTGTCTTCCTCTGTCTGTATTCCCTACTTCCTATGATCTCTAGTCTTTCAAATGCAGTGTGTCCAGGCAACTCAAAATGAATGGATCATGAATTTGGCTTTCTTTCATCCTGTTTTTGTTTTTTCTTGGAAGGAACAGTATACGGGCCCATGGCCTTTGGTTCCTTCTTCCGCGCATAAGAAAAAAAAAAAACTCTGAACCCATGAGATGTCCTTGTTAGTTTATTCTTGCTGCTACCAGATGATTTTATTTGGCATAGGAAAGGTGTTTTTCATTACTGGTATCTATTAATCATAAATCTAAGCAGTCCAGTCAAGAGTCTGTCCCATGCTGAATATAACTATCAGGAAACTATCAGAAAGAAACATCACCAGGCTCAAAGGGTTAAGAACCACTGTTAATATCTAGTTGCCAAATAGTACAACCAAAACAGCATAAATTGCAAGCCTTTGATCATTATCATAATCATCCCAACTTTCTTGTAAGATGAGGCGGACTTTGGGGGGAGGCTTGACTTGGGTTCCGCCGGCATAGATCATGGGTCCGGGGCGAGATGGGGCTCGAACCTGTGCTAGAGGGTACAGGGCATTGCAGTTCCCAGGCTGCTGCTTCTGCTCAATAGAGAGGGGCCCGAACCTGGGAGTAGCGCCCCAGGAGGCTGCCCTATCAGTGGGTGTATAATGGTGGGGCAGTTGCAGTGCCAAGCCGTGCTTGGAGGGTGTCCCTGCAGCTGTCCTGGAAGGGTGCCCCGAGGCCACTGCCACAGCCACTGGTAAGCTGGTGGGCTAGGGGTCCCAGATCCATTGTCTGGACCTGGGTCTGTGCACTGGGTCAGGCCTTTGGATTGTTTAACCCCCTTTATCTTACCGACTATGAACTACAAAAACAAGCACCAAAGCAAGCCTGAGGACAGCAAATCACCCAGGGGGTTTAAAGTGGGTTCGTGGAATGTGGGAAGTTTGAGAGGAAGAGCAGGGGAAGTCGTTGAGGCATTCAGTAGGAGGTGGGTGGATGCGGCATGTTTGCAGGAAGTCCGGTACAGGGGTGGATCAGCCGGAAAGATTGTTGGGAAGGATTGCTACTATCAGTTGTTTTGGCAAGGGGGAACTGACGGATATGGGGGTGTGGGTGTGTTGGTTGCAGAGAAATGGGTGGAATATGTCATGAATATTATGAGAGTAAGTGATAGGATATTAGTAGTGAAAATTTTGATCGGGCAGAAATTGATTTCGGTTATATCGGCATATGCTCCACAGGCAGGATTGGATGACGCAGAGAAGGATAGATTTTGGGATGATTTAATACGTGTAGTGAGTGGTATGAGTGATGATGAGGTAGTGGTTCCGGGAGGGGATTTAAATGGTCATGTGGGTGAAGCAGCTCAAGGTTATGAAGGAGTCCATGGAGGATGTGCATATGGTGTGAGGAATGTGGAAGGGGAAAGAATACTCGAGTTTGGAGAGGCTATGGACATGATTGTGTGCAACACACATTTTAGGAAAAGAATCAGCCGGTTGATTACGTACGAGTCCGGGGGAAATAGTAGTCAGATAGATTATTTTCTGGTCAGGAGGGTTGATAGGAGATTAGTGAGGGATGTTAAAGTTATAGGAAGCGAGGAGTGTGTGCAGCAGCACAAACTGTTGATTTGTGACATGGTGCTTAAGGAATGAGTGATGAGAAGGAGGACATACAGTATGTACCTAGGAAGAAAATATGGAAGCTGGGAAACCAATCAGTAAGGGATGCCTTTTATAGTGAGATGAGGAGAGTGGTGGCTGAACAGGAAGCCGTAGATAGAGGCGTTAATGAACAGTATAGAGCCCTTAAGAATAACCTCTTGAGAGTTACCGATGCAATATACGGTTGGACAAGAGGCCCACCAAGACATAAAGTAACTTGGTGGTGGGATGAGGATGTAGAAGCTGCAATTAAGGAGAAAAGAAGGCTTTTCCGGGAATGGAAGAATGGTGGTAACAGGGAGGAGTACTTGGCTGCCAAGCACAGGGCTAGAAGAGAGGTGTACAGGACGAAGTCTGAATCACCGAGACTTTTACTTGATAATCTAAATCATGGAGAAAGGAAAAATATGATTTTTAGGGTGGCAAATCAGGTGAAGAGGGACAATAGGGACATTGTAGGTGAGCAGTGTGTGAAGAATGATGATGGAAGGGTAGTGGTGAACAGTGAGGATATTAAAGATGCATGGAGGGAGCATTATAGCTGATTGTTGAATGAGGAGTTTGATTGGGATAGAGAAGGTTTGGAGCCAGCTGATCCAGTGTTTGGCCCTTGGCCTTTGATTGACGCTGCTACTGTGGGTCAGGGAATAGGCAGGATGCAGGTGGGGAAGGCGGCAGGTGTGTTTGCGTTGACTGCCGAAAGGTTGAAGGCCTCAGGAGATACTGGGGTGCGGTTAGTCACTGACCTAATAAATATGATTATATATGAGTGTGTTGTCCCAGATGATTGGCTGAAGAGTGTAATTGTAAATGTGTACAAAGGAAAGGGTGATGCCCTGGAAAGGGGAAATTACAGAGGTATATAGCTCTTAGATCAGATAATGAAAGTAATGGAGAGAGTTCTAGAAGGTATGATTTGAGAAAGAGTGAATATTGATGAGATGCAGTTCGGGTTTATGCCAGGCAGGGGGACCACTGATGCCATATTCATAGTTCAACAGCTTCAGGAAAAATATATTGGAAAGAAAAGTGAATTGTATTTTGTTTTTGTTGATTTGGAAAAGGCCGTTGACAGAGTCCCTAGAGAGGTGGTGAAGTGGACAATGAGAAAGCTAGGGTTGGAAGAATGGCTGGTTAGGGTGGTTATGGCCATGTACATGGGTGCTCGCATCTAGGTAAGAGTGAATGGAGCTTTGAGTGATGAGTTTTCCGTGAATGTGTTGGTGTGCATCAGGGGTCAGTTTTGAGTCCCTTGTTGTTTATCATGGTGCTTGAAGCCCTCTCACGTGACTTCAGAGATGGACTCCCATGGGAGATGTTGTATGCTGATGATTTGGTGCTGATTGCAAAGAATGAAAAGGAGGTGGAGGAAAGATTTAAGAAGTGGAGAGATGGTATGGGGTACAAGGGCTTAAGGGCAAATGCAGATAAAACAAAACTGATGATATCTAGGGTTGGTGGCGGTACAATCAGAGGAGAGGGAGAGTGGGCATGTGCAGTTTGCCACAAGGGTGTGGGAAGTAGTTCCATCTTGTGTAGTGTTTGTGATAAGTGGGTGCACAAGAGATGTAGTGGTATTAGAGGTAGATTGCAAGATGATGCTGATTTCATGTGTGCGGCGTGTCGGGGAGAGCAGGTGGAGATTGTTAGGCGTGAGAGGGTTGAACTTGCAGGTGAGTCTCTTGAGTATGTGGAGGAGTTTCATTATTTGGGAGACATGTTATGTGCCGCAGGTGGGGCTGGAGTTAGCTAGGTTGCTAGGGTGAGAAGTGGTTGGAAGAAGTTTAGGGAGCTGTTGCCTCTCCTGACATTGAGAGGACTCTCCTTACGTGCTAAGGGGTCTCTGTATGCAGGTGTTAGGAGTGTGATGCTGTTTGGTAGTGAGACCTGGGCAGTAAAGGAAGAGGATATTCGCAGGTTTAAACGTACAGAAACGACAATGATTAGGTGGATGTGCAGTGCATCCCTGCCTGCAAGGCCTGGGGGGGCTGGGTTTACGATGGAGGAGTTGAGAGGTAGGATGGGAGTGGAGTGTATTGGTGTTGTGATGAGGAGAGGTAGGCTACGGTGGTTTGGACATGTGGAGAGGATGGGGGATGATAATTGGGTACAGAGGGTGAGAGGTGTTAATATTGGGGGACGGGTTGGGAGGGGTAGACCGAGAAAGACATGGGACGAGGTCATTAAGTGTGACTTAAGGGTTAAGGGACTGAACAGGGAGGCTGCCAGGAATCGAGCAGCGTGGAGAGCCGCCATTAGGTGACCAAGGCCGATGCATGCAAGCATGTTGGAGCCTTCAAAAACGAAACGAAACGAAAAACAAAACGAGGTGAAGCATGCTTCAGAAAATAATGGACAGAAAAAGCAGGGGTGCAGCCAGGACTTTGTAAGAGGGGGGGGCTGATTTTTGATTGTTTTTATTGTTGATGTGGTTGCTTGCAAAGTATTACAAAAGTATACAGAGCTATTAGAAAAAAAAAGTATCTAGCATTAAACAGAGACAGAAAGAACCCAGTAAACAAGCATTAATAATAAATAACAAATTAAAAATAAAAAGAAAAGACAACACGACTACCTTCCAGTTCATCTTACTCTTACAGAATGAAGAGGGGGGTGTCTTGACCCCTCAATAGTATTATTGGAAGTGACAAAGTATCAGCCAACCTGACACAGTAACAGTGAGTTGTGTGGTGGATGAGAGATGTGGGGTGCCCTGATCCACTGCCTGTACTGTGAGAGTGTAGGAGTCTCGAGTCTCTCGATCCAGCGGTCTGGCCAGGCTTAACACACCCTCAGCCTCATCAATAGTGAAGTGGCCATTTGCTGAGTCCACCAAGTTATATCTCACTTGCCGGTTGAACCCTGTCAACAACAATAACAAAATAATAATAATAATAATAATAATCATCATCATCATCATCTTCCAGTCCTCCTTTCCCACCCTTGGGCAGGATGAGGAGTAGCAATGTCCAGATGGCCCAGATCTGCCCAGTCCAATGGGCCATGTGTCCATTCACTCACCATTCAAACCCCCGGAATCCTGGCTCTAACTGATACGCCAATAACATTCACCGCGTACTGCATCTTCACAAAAACATATCCGATAGTGTTAATCCAGACGCTGTCACATTAAAAAGGGGTGCCAAATCCCTGATCATGCACTTCGTACAATATTCATCCAGCCATTTTGATTTTTTGTCAGTCTCCTAGCCTCACCGACTTCCACACCTTTCTTCCTTACACCCTCAACCACCATATCCCTCAACCTTCTCCTTGGCCTACCTCACCTCTTCCCTCCTTCAAATTCCCTCAGATAGAAAAATTCACTCAGTTTACTATCCACATACACTACAGCCTTGGCACCCTCATACATACTATTCATGGCATTCAACAACTTATTGTTTACTACATATATTCTCAATATTTTCCACATTCCTTGCCTATCCACTCTGTCATGTGCTTTCTCCTAATCGATGAAGGTCACATACAACTTCCTCCCCTTCTCTAGAAACTTTTCTACTACAGACCAAAGAATGAATATGCAATCTACACATCCTCTTTCCTTCCTAAAACCTCCCTGTTCCTCTCCAACTAATTCCTCTGTTATTTCCCTAACTCTGTCAATAAGTATTGTAACATATGCTTTTCCTATTACACTCAGAAGACAAATGCCCCCATGATTACTACACACTTCTTTTTTCCTGTTTCCATTGTACAAGGGAATTATACCTGACTTCCAATCCTCCAGAAATCTATCTTCCTCTCTGGCCAATCTGCACATCTCCATATCCAGTCTACTACTATCTCTCCCCCATACTTCAGCATTTCACCACACACTCCATCAATTCCTGGGGCTTTCCCCATTTTGACTTTCTTCACTGCTTCCACTACTTCCATCCTACTGATTTCCTCCCTTCTCACCTCCCTCCTTCTCCCAGCCATTCCCTAGCCATTATACTCACATTACTTTCATTCTCAATGTTTAACAGTTCCTTACAGTGGTCTCACCATCTGCTCACTTTTTCTCCCTTGCCCACTATTAATCTGCCACTTCCATATTTCACTCCCATACTAACTTCTCTCTCACCCTGTCTAACTGTCTTTACCTCCTTCTAGAACATTTTCTTATATTCCCTCCACTTTACACTCAAATTCCTTCCAAATTCCTCGTTGAGTTTCTTCTTGTTCTCTTAGTAATCTTTTCACCACACTCAGCCTCTCTACATATAACTCTCTTCCATCTCTCATATTCCTCCATGCCTTTGCTTCCCATCCACTCACTATATGCTTTCTTCTTTTGCACCACAGCTTGTCTCACCTCTTCATTCCACCATGCTGTTCCTTGCACTCCTTTTCGTCGTTTCTTCACCCCACACACCACCTCACATGCTGCACAGATTTCTTCTGTGAATATCTTGCACACGCCTTCCACCTCCCCCACCTGCTCCAAATCATATTTAACCAATCACTCCTTTACTTCTCTCTTATATTCTGCCTTTTCTTCATCCTCTTGCAACCTTTCTACCCTCATTATATGGACTACTTCCTCCTGTCCTTCCCTCCTTATTTTTCTCCATCACACTTGAACCTTGACTTTCACCACCATCAAGTGGTGGTCCGAAAGTCCACTCCCCCTACCTCTGTATGGACCTGCATCCATTACATACCATCTCATTCTCTCATCCATGCACACTAGGGTAGTTCTTAAAAATGAACGTTTGAAATGTTTTGCTCCTAACCTTCAATTTTTTTTGTAAGTACAGTATGAGAGAACCATTTGGGCAAAATTTTAAATCATTCTGACTAGATTTAGAGGTTGCACATGTAGTTTGTAATTTTTCCCATATTGCTCACATTAGAAATTCACGTTGATATTTTTCAGTAACTCGCAACCACGCACTACTGAAACCTCAACATACTGTATCATCATACCACACATGAGTTAGGAATAACAGCAGCTACCCAGATACTTAAGGCAGAGGTTGTAAGTAAGGGAGTACGGTACCTTGTAAATGACTGCTTGTGGATTTAATTTTTTCTTACTTATACTGTACAAATTAACCCACCCATTCCCAAATGATTTTTTACCCAACACCCCCTCAGAACCCGACCGATTTTCAACTTGTCTTTTTTTGGCTCAAACCTCCGCCTTTGGTGAGAAACATCGAAAATTCATAGAGAAATCGCCCTCCTGAACTTATGAATGTTGCTACAGGTGGCAGTCAGCCTTACCTTTCGTTCTCTCTCAGGGTACATGGCTTCGAATAAAACAAACTATGGGAGGGTTAACTAACTCAAGCCACTTTAAATTACATATTTATTTATTTATTTGGTACGAATCTGTGTGTACTACAAGACTATATTGGTTTTCACACAATAATATAGGCGAAAATAAGCACTGCTCACTCACCAAAAACACCAGCATATGACACCTTCCTTTACGACATTACCACCTCATCACTTCTGTTTGTTTCTACCTCTAGCTTCTTTGTTTCTTTGTCCTCCACCTCAGGAATCACTTTCACCATGAATTTCGTCATTGGAGAGACCGTGGGGAAACATGTCCTTACTGGCCAGGTTACTGCTAACAGGTGAATTGCTGAGTGTGAGGGGGAGGAGGGGGGGAGGGGGGCAGGGGGGGGCCAGGCAGTATCCCCACTTGACAGCAGGTAGAGGAAGGTCTCCCACATATCCCTACAAAAAATCACCTGCGAATCTTGAAAAATGTGCAAACGACGGACCTTGCAATTGAGTGACGTATGCTGCACGTTGGTGGGTCTTAGCGTGAAAAAAAAGGGTGACGTATGTAGTACGTCGGGAGGACTCGGTGGGTTAATTACACATGAATTCTCGAAGCATGAGGGCTTTATGGGACAAATTATGTAAACACCGAGTTTGTTTTGCTGAATGATTACTTTTCATCATCCTAACACGTATTTGGAATTGATTAAACTGTACTTGATTTGTTTTCTTTATTTCATAGTCAATTATACATGTTTACTTATTTCAGAATACCTACTGAAAGTTCTTGAAGTCCATCAGCGACTCACCGTGATAACTAGATCTAAGGGCTACCTGTGCAAACTGGAAGATAGAACTGAAGGAGCAAAGCTTCCTTCTAAGAGACAAGTTCTTTCATTCTTTTTGCACCTCCACATTAAAGAGGCTAGGACAATAATAGACACTGCCACTACAGTAATCACATGTGTAAAAGACTTTTGGGAGAGAGCTAGAATTCCAATGACCCACAAAGATAATACAATTACTAAAGCAGAGAAGTTGTACAAGAAGTATCAGAGTATAAAGAAAGGAAAAAACAGATCAGCCTCACAGATACGAACTGAGAAGGACGTTGAGACAGAAATGCCAAACTTTTTGACATAGCCACCACTGATGCCCTCACAATAATGACAAAGCAAGAATACCAAGAATTCCTAATTGCTCAACGAGAACCAGGCCGTAGAGGAACAATGGAGCCAACTGATAGGAAGCAGGCTGGAAAAGAAAACCGATCTTTGAAGAGGAGGATTAAGGAAGAAGAACGGAAAAGGCAATGGGAGAAAGAAACTGCTTGTGCAGCATCTTCAAGCAGGGTGCAGTTGGAGTCATCTTCCAGCAGTATCACAGGCGATTCTGCAAATGAAGAGGAAGGCTCTGTTTATGCTATTGCAGAAAATACTAAGTCCAAACATAGCACACAAAACATAATATCTCCATCTCTTTCAATGGCTCTTGTCAGGACGAAAATATCAGACACGGCTGCTACTATTGTTTTAACAGAAACAATGAGCTCAATAGGCCAGCAGCCAGAAGAATTTAACAGCAACCGCTCATCTATTCAACACATGCGTCAGAAACACAGGAAATTTGTTGCAGAAATACTGATGTCCCACTTGTTGTGCACTGGGATGGAAAGCTCCTCAGAGAGGTAAAAACCAAGCAACATATTGACCGTCTACCTATTCTAGTTACTGGTAATGGGATTTCCTAGCTCCTGGAGGTTGCAGAAAAAGGGACTGGATCAGAACAAGCCAAGGCAATAGTAGCTGCTCTAAATGAATGGGATTTGAAAGAAAAGGTTATAGGATTGTCATATGATAACACTGAATTTCTTGCTGGAACAGCATTTTCTGTACTTATGAATACTAGCAAAGGGCCAGATGTCTTGCTTTTTAAGAGGTTTCAAAATCAGTGGGAGTCCATCAACAAAAACTCTTATGTGACAGTAGCTGATTACAAGGAGACAGCTGATATCATCACTGACCCTGAACTAGTGGCGTGGGCTAAGAAGTCACTGGTAGAGCAACAAGACCTCCATGATGACTATCGGGAATTCGTAGAGCTATCATTGATTTTCTTGGGAGTCGTTCCGCCACGTGGCATTCACTTTATGGCACCAGGTCCTGTGCACCATGCAAGGTGGATGTCCAAAGTAATATAATCACTCAAGATTTGTTAATTTCACTGTCAGTTTAAGCTAACAGTCAGGGAAATTAATGGCCTTTATCAGATGTATGTCTTGGCAGTTGAGGTATACCTCAAAGCATGGATTGAAAGTTCTTTGCCTGCATCAGCACCAAACAATGGTCTCAACCTTTTAAAAGCCCTTAACGACTATGCCAGTGTCAACAATGCTTTATCAAAAGCTGTTCTTACCAAGTGCTCATCTCGTCTGTGGTACCTGTTAAAGGAGCTGGTGGCGCTTGCATTTTTTGTTCCCACAGTGTCCTCACCTACAAAGATGATTATGGCAACTGCAATACGGGAATGTAAGGGGACAGAAGATGCTCCTAAGTGACAGGAAATCAATCCAGCAACTGTTAAGCAGCTTTGACAGCTCTCTGATTTTGTGACCAAAATGTCTCTGTCTTTATTTGAAAAGCTTCATCTCTCAACTGACTTCCTAAAACAGAATCCAGACACTTGGCTAGCTGGAAGGGATTATCGAGAGGCTCTTAAGGCTGTCAATAGCCTCACTGTTACAAATGACAATTCAGAGTGTGGAATTACTCTCACTGAAGAGTATAATCGTCTACTGACACGTGACGAACAGCAAACTCAGTTTCTGCTTCAAGCAGTGATAGAACATCTTTAAAAGTTTCCTGACGCCAGAAAATCAACGCTTATCGGGTAACAATGAGTGGTTAGCAACCATGATACAACCGTCATTGAACAGCTAATACTCCCTTATTAAGGGAGGGGGACCTGAGTGCCTGTATTTTAAATCACTTAAGTTCACTTACTTTTTCCTATGAAATTATCCAAAATTGCAGTTGATATAACTTTAAGGTCATGGTGCAACCCCTAAAATTTGATGAATCCAAAAAATATTTTGCATGGAGAACTTTTAGCTCAAGTGGATAAAATTTAGAGATTAGGAGTGGAACATTTTGAATAAAAAATCTTTCCCTATATACCTAAAAGCCACCCTAATGCACACATAATCAATCATTGCCTTCCATTCATGCAGCTCACCACCCACCCTTCTCATCATTCGCCACGTATACCTGTTGATCAATTTGTGCCTAAAGAGGGTACTGTTTTGGCTATCACCAACCTCTTCCCAGTACAGATGTCCACTAGAGCACCACCATTCTCATCCATTTCTGCAGGCACACCCCACTCACCAGCTACTGCATCCACCTTCACATTCCCTGCTTTTCCATTCATATCTCCAGTCAAAAACACTCTCTCATTCATCTCAAACTTTTCCATGCATATTTCCACATTTGCCTAGAGCTTTTCTTTCACTCTGCCTGCACAATCTTGTGTTGGGGTGTGCACACACACACACACACAAATGGAGAAAGAGAGGTAATATCAGAGCAAAGGAAGAATATAAAAGAACTAGAAATGAATATACAAGAATACGTAGAGAGAAAGAAAGGAACTTTGTAAGACCTCACTATAACGGACTAATTGAGGCTCAGGCCAGTCCGAAATATGCGATTTTCCGATAAAAGCGACATCCGGACTTACCCCTGCTAATCAGGACATTTTCCGATATATCAGACATTAGTCCGGATTGCATCATTGGTTTTCACCACCATTGCAGTATTGTACTGTGTTATACCTTCACTGCATTAATCAAATGGTATAATAATACTGTACTGTGCACTGAAAAACATGTCTTTTACTTGTCTTATTGTGGTGAACATAGCTGAAGTTGTCAGGCAGTCCGGACTGCTTTCTGGCTATATCGGACTTTTTCCGATATATAGGAGTTTAGTCCAGTAGCTCCTCGAGTCCGATAAAGGCGAATTCCGGTCTACTGAAGTCCGTTATATCGAGGTTTTACTGTAATTGAGAAATATAAGGATGAACCCAAATTGTTTTAGTGATTTGTTAATGGAAAATTGAACCAAAGGGAAGGAATCACCAAATTGAAAGCAGAAGAAGAGGTCTAAAAGGATGCAGTAATGCAAGCTGAAGTAATGAACAAATGTTTCTAATCGGTTTTCACTAAGGAAAGGGAGTTTGTGGAAGGGGAGGGAGAGATAGAAATGTAGTGATTAAAAGATATAAAAGTGGAAGTGCAGGAAGTGTATAAATTACTGGAAACTCAAGATGTAAGGAAAGCCCCAGGACTGGATAGAATCTCTAATTGGGTACTGAAGGAATGCAGAGAACAACTGGCAGATAAGATTCACAATTTAATTGTGTGCTCCTTGGAAGAGGGGAAAGTGCCTCGGGAATGGAAGAGGGCAAATGTGGTGCCAATCTATAAGGAAGGAAACAAGGAAGAACCCCTGAATTATAGACCAGTGTCCCTAACCAGCATGGTCGCAAAATTGTGTGAGAGAATCCTGAAAGATAGATGGATAAAATATCTGGAAGAGACGAATATTTTGACCGAAAGTCAGTTTGACTTCAGAAGTGGAAGGTCATGTGTTTCAAACTTGCTGAGCTTTTACTCAAGGGCGATTGACGTGCTACAGGAGAGAGACGGTTGGGTGGATTGTATATACTAAGATCTGGAGAAGGCCCTTGACAAGGTACCCCACAAGAGACTAATATGGAAATTAGAGCATATTGGAGGACTGAAGGGAAGCCTCCTGGAATGGATGAGAGACTTTTTGAGTAACAGACAAATGAGGACAGTAATAAAGGACAGGACATCTGGATGGAGGGAAGTAACAAGTGGTGTACCACAGGGCTCGGTGTTGGCACCAGTAATGTTCCTGATTTATGTAAATGATATGGTAGATGGAGTGAACAGTTACGCAAGCCTGTTTGCTGATGATGCAAAGATCTTGAGAAAGGTAGAGGTTGAAGAGGACTGTAAAATGCTACAGGAGGATCTGGATAGGATACATGATTGGAGCCGGATGTGGGAAATGAAATTCAACGCAAAAAAATGTAAAATATTGCAAATGGGTAAAAGTACCAAGAGGCCATCATTGAATTATTTGATGGGTAATGAAGCAATTAGAAAACTGAGAGAAGAGAAAGATTTGGGAGTGCTGGTCCAGGATAGTTTGTCACCTGAAAAGCACATAAATAAGATAGTTAGAGAGACATATAAACTCTTGACCAAAATAAGAGAGGCATTTCATTACATGGATGAGGAGATGATGAAAAAATTGATAGTGGCCATGATCCACCCCAGGTTAGAATATGCAGCAGTAGTGTGGTCCCCACACAAAAAGAAAGATATAACCAAGATTGAGAGAATACAAAGAACAGCAACCAAGATGGTCCCCAGTCTGGCAGATTTGCCGTACAGAGAGAGGCTGGAAAGGCTGGATTTGCCTTCCTTACAGGAAAGGAGAGAGAGGGGCGACATGATTGCAGTGTTCAGGACCATGATAGAAGTAGATAAAATTGACAGAGAAAATCTGTTTGTGTGGGATGAGAGAGTAACAAGAGGACATGGAATGAAACTAAAGAAGCCAAGCTGCTCGAAGGACATCAAGAAATACAGTTTTCCTTATAGATGCATAGACCTGTGGAATAGCCTGGACAAAGAGATCACCCAGTCTAAAAACTTAAACGAGTTTAAGGCAAAATTTGACTTATTGAGAAACAGAGACGGGACACCACGAGCGAAGCTCATTTCCTGTATATCACAATTAAGTAAATACAATTAGGTAAATACACACACACACACACACACACACACACACACACACACACACACACATACACACACATAAACACACACACACATACATACACACACAGCTGTTCAGTTTAGTACTGCAACCGACATTAAAGATGGCCATCCATGTAAACATTGGGGAACTGGATTTTCCAGGATTTGACAGTGAAACAAATATAATGGATCTGGTTAAAACGTTGATTATGAGAATTAGTGGACAAGAAAAGAAAGTGGAAGATCTAGTATCAAGAGACATGCCGGAAAACACTGAAAATACTATACAGAGTCTGATACAGGCCAATGAGACAGCGAACCAGGAGATCGAGAATTTGAAACGAGAAAATATTGAATTAAGGAGAAAACTAGAAGAGAGTAGTAACAAAACAGAGAAGGTAAGTAGTGTGTTAGAAGAGCAAAAGGCAAAGTGGGCACATGTGGAAGAAGAACAGAAAGAAGTGGTTAGTTTAAGGGAAATTATTCAGGAAGAAAGGGAAATGAACAAGAAAAAAATGGAAGAAAATGTAGTGAAAATACTGAAGAAAAAATAGAAAATAGTGAGAGAAACAGTAGAAAGGAAAAGATGTGTCATAATATTTGGAAACAGGGAGGAGGAAGAAAAACTTAGGTCTGTTAGACTCGAGAGAGACTCAAATCAGGTGAGGCAAATATTGAACAAGATCAATCCCGAAGGAAACAAGTGGGAAAAAGAAATTGAGGAAGTAAGGAGGATAGGGATATATAAGAATGGGGAAGCAAGACCAATTCGAGTTAAGATGTCTTCAGAAAGTGTAGTACATGACATACTTAAGGTGACCTGGAAACTGAGTAAAGAGGCTGGGATAGAAAATATTATAGTAAGAAAAGACTTGAATGAAGAAGAAAGAGAAGTTTTAAAATCTTTGAAGGACCAAGTAAAGGAAAAAAATGACAGGAGGACAGAGGAAGAACGTAAAACTTTTTTTGGGACAGTGATGGATATGAAAGCAAGGAAGTGGTATGTGAAGAACTAGATGTGAAGGAAACAAAGGGGATGGATATGAATATGAAAAAGAGAAGAATGAGTAAAGATAAAAACAGTGCAGTGAATCTGAGTATCATGTTCAGCAATGTAGATGGATTAATATCTAAGAAAGGAGAAATTGGAGACTACTTAAATGAAAATAAACCTGAAATTGCTTGCTTAGTAGAGACTAAATTGCCCCAAGATGTCGATACAAAGTTATTTGGCTGGAACAATTATAAGATTTGGAGGAAGGACAGAGAAGGTAAATTTGGGGGAGGTATAGTGATATTAACCCGTAATGACCTAAGAGTAAAGAATATAGAAATTGAAAATACCAAGGCTGAACTTTTGGGAGTTGTAATAGAGGACAGTTATGGGAAAAAAATGGATGTAATAGTTTTTTATATGCCCTCCAAAACTAGGGCATGGACAAAGGAAGATTACGAACAGTTAATAAGAGAATCCATTATTAGGCTAAAAATGTTAATTGAATGAAGAAATAAAATAATATTAATGGGAGATTTTAACTGTAGAGAAGTTGATTGGGAAAGTATGGATGCTGGGAACAATGAGGAATCATGGGGAAATAAATTATTGGAACTGATGATGGAAAACATGTTAACCCAGTTGATCAAAGAAAATAAAAGAATTAGGGGTGTTGATGAACCATCCAGGCTCGACCTAGTATTCACAAAGGACCCAAATGATGTGAGAAACATAACCTACCACTGCCCCTTTGGTAAAAGTGATCATTTGGTAATTGAGATGGATGTGGTAGGAGTGAGGGAAGGAGGAAGAGATGAAAAACACAGAGAAAACAGATACAATTATGGGAAGGCAGACTTTGCTTCCCTGAGGAACATTTTCCAAAATGTAGAATGGAGTAAAATGAATATGATCACAAATGTTGATGAGAAATATGAGTTTCTGTTAGAAGTATATAAAACAGGAGTTACTAAGTATGTCCCAAAATTTTCTGCAGCTATGGAAAGGAAGAAAGAATGGTTTAACAACAGATGTAGGATGGCACAAGAGGCAAGAAAAAAAGCATGGAATAAAGTGAGAAGAAGGTATAGTGAAAGGGCTTGGGAGGAGTACAAGCAGGTTAGAAATGAATATGTAAGGATACGGAGAGAAGAGGAAAGGAAATACGAAAAAGATATTGTATCTAACTGTAAAAAAGAGCCGAAACTATTTTATAGGTGTGTACATGGCAAAATGAAAGTTAAGGACAGTATAATACGACTGAGGGATGGAGACGAAACATACGAAAGAGAGGAAGACTTGTGTGAAATAATGAACAAGCTGCAGTCAGTTTATGTATTGGAAGACGAATTTAGGGAGCCTGAAATGGAACCCAGGCTGACGAGAATGGCTGAAATTACAGTTGACATGAATGAGGTGCTACAGCTGATGAAGGATTTGGATGTGAGAAAAGCAATGGGACCATATGGTGTGGCTGGATGGATCCTGAAGGAATGTGCCGACCAGTTAGTGTAGCCAGTTTATGTCATCATCAAGACCTCGCTTGAATATGGACAGTTACCTAAAGATTGGAAAAGGGCAAGTATTGTGCCAATCTTTAAGGGAGGAGATAGGGAGGATCCACTTAATTATAGACCTGTGTCACTTACTAGTATTGTTTGTAAAATCTGTGAGAAAGTTATTAGAAAAAAATGGATAAAGTATTTAGAAGAAAATGAAGTGATAACACCAAGACAATTTGGTTTTAGGGAAGGAAGATCATGTGTTACTAACCTATTAAGTTTCTACAGTAGGGTAACAGATGCCGTACAGGAGAGAGAGGGATGGGTGAACTGTGTCTATCTGGATCTTAAGAAAGCATTTGACAGAGTGCCCTATAAGAGACTATTGTGGAAGTTGAGGACCTTTGGAGGGGTGCATGGGAAACTATTAGAATGGATGGGAGATTATTTGACAGGAAGGCAGATGAGAACAGTAATAAGAGACAGGATTTCACAATGGAGAAATGTGACTAGTGGAGTACCCCAGGGCTCTGTCCTGGCCCCAGTAATGTTTCTGATATATGTAAATGATTTGCCAGAGGGTTTGAATAGTTACATGAGTATGTTTGCAGATGATGCTAAAATTATGAAACATATTAAATGTATTGATAGTTGTAAAGAACTGCAAGAGGACTTGGACAAAATACACAGCTGGAGCCAGACTTGGAAAATGGACTTTAATGCCAAGAAGTGTCATGTATTAGAAATGGGTATAAGTGAAAGAAGACCACACTGGACATATAAAATGGGCAATGAGATGATTAGTAAAAGAAAGGATGAGAAAGACTTGGGAGTGATTATTCGGGATGATTTGTCACCAGAAAAGCATATAAACAAAAACATTGGGGGAACTTATGGAATACTGACAAACATGAGAGTGGCTTTTAATTATATGGATGAGGAAATGTTGAGGGAGTTGATAGTGACCATGATAAGACCAAGACTAGAGTATGCGGCGGTAGTATGGTCACCTCATTTGAAGAAGCATATTGATAAACTAGAAAGGGTTCAACGGATGGCAACGAAGATGACACCACTCCCAGTATCCCTGCTTGTCGTAAGAGGCGACTGAAAGGGTTGGTGGTGGGTTAGTGCCCCACCCCGTAAAAACAACTAACTTGTAGGAGGAGGCTGTAGGACGGGCCGAACAGGGTAGTACTCCCGAGGGGAATGGAATGCTGGTGATAGGGAGAGCTGGAGCTCCTTTCACTAGCTACCTAATCATCCCCCCTTGCTGACTTTTTCAGTGTGACAGGAACATGGAGAGTAGACCAGCATGCTCTCCCAAACATTTCCTCTAACTATCATATGCACTACACCACAGGCACTTCACATATCACACAACGTACCCCACTACGTTACAGGGGTTGACGCCAGCAAGGGCATGCGGCCAGAAATCTTTGTCCCCGCTACCTAGTGGCGGACTTTCAGGGGGAGGCTTGACAGGGGTTCCGCCGGCATAGATCACAGGTCCGGGGCGAGATGGGGCTCAAACCTGTGCTAGAGGGTACAGGGCATTGCGGTTCCCAGGCTGCCGCTTCCGCTCAATAGAGAGGGGCCCGAACCTGGGAGTAGCGCCCCAGGAGGCTGCCCTATCAGTGGGTGTATAATGGTGGGGCAGTTGCATGCCAAGCCACGCCTGGAGGGTGTCCCTGCAGGTGTCCTGGCAGGGTGCCCCGAGGCCACTACCACAGCCACTAGTAAGCTGGTGGGCTAGGGGTCCCAGATCCATTGCCTGGACCTAGGACTGTGCAGTGGGCTGGGCCTTTGGAATGTTTACCCCCCTTTATCTTACCGACTATGACTAAGTAGAGTAACAAGCATCAAAGCAAGCCTGAGGACAGCAAATCACCCAGGGGGTTTAGGGTGGGTTCGTGGAATGTGGGAAGTTTGAGAGGAAGAGCAGGGGAAGTTGTTGAGGCATTTAGTAGGAGGTGGGTGGATGTGGCATGTCTGCAGGAAGTCCGGTACAGGGGTGGATCAGCCAGAAAGATTGCTGGGAAGGATTGCTACTATAAGCTGTTTTGGCAGGGGGGAACTGACGGATATGGGTGTGTGGGTGTGTTGGTTGCGGAGAAATGGGTGGAGTATGTCATGAATGTCATGAGAGAAAGTCTATCTATCTATCTATCTATTGCCAGACACCATAATCCCGTAAGGGGTGGCCATTTGACTTTGAGTTATTTTTTTTTACGGGGAGGGGCACTAACCCTCCACCAACCCACTTGTTGACACGTAGGGAGCACGTATGGTTTGGTTATATGGTTACCACCCAGCGTTGTAAATGGTTTCTTGGCTTGCAGGAAACCATTTGGCTTGTCACTCAATGTAATGCCACCTGTAAAGGAAAGAAAAGCAGTAAGAAGTGACAGGAAATATAGGAGAAATAGGAAGAAAGGAGGGCAGGCACAGAAAAAGAATGATAAAGGCTAAGGAAGAAGTAGGCAGCACTACATCAAGTGAGTGATAGGATAATAGTAGTGAAAATTTTGATCGGACGGGTGATGGTTTCAGTCATATCAGCATATGCTCCGCAAGTAGGATTGGATGACGCAGAGAAGGATAGATTTTGGGATGATTTAATACGCGTAGTAAGTGGTATGGGTGATGATGAGGTAGTGGTTCTGGGAGGGGATTTAAATGGTCATGTTGGTGAAGCAGCTCAAGGTTATGAAGGAGTCCATGGAGGATGTGCATATGGTGTGAGGAATGCGGAAGGGGAAAGAATACTCGAGTTTGGGGAGGCTATGGACATGATTGTGTGCAACACACATTTTAGAAAAAGAGTGAGTAGATTGATTACGTACGAGTCCGGGGGAAATAGTAGCCAGATAGATTATTTTCTGGTAAGGAGGGTTGATAGGAGATTAGTGAGGGATGTTAAAGTTATAGGAAGCGAGGAGTGTGTTCAGCAGCACAAACTGTTGATTTGTGACATGGTGCTTAAGGAACGAGTGATGAGAAGGATGACATATGTACCTAGGAGGAAAATATGGAAGCTGAGAAACCAATCAGTAAGGGATGCCTTTTATAGTGAGATGAGGAGAGTGGTGGCTGAACAGGAAGCCAAAGATAGAGACGTTAATGAACAGTATGGAGCCCTTAAGAACAACCTCTTGAGAGTTACCGATGCAGTATGCGGTTGGACAAGAGGCCCACCAAGACATAAAGTAACTTGGTGGTGGGATGAGGGTGTAGAAGCCGCAGTTAAGGAGAAGAGAAGGCTTTTCCGGGAATGGAAGAAGGGTGGTAACAGGGAGGAGTACTTGGCTGCCAAGCGCAGGGCTAGAAGAGAGGTATACAGGGCGAAGTCTGAGTCACAGAGACTTTTACTTGATAATCTAAATCATGAAGGAAGGAAAAATATGGTTTTTAGGGTGGCAAATCAGATGAAGAGAGATAATCGGGACATTGTAGGCGAGCAGTGTGTGAAGAATGATGAAGGAAGGGTAGTGGTTAACAGTGAGGATATTAAAGATGCATGGAGAGAGCATTATAGCCGGTTGTTGAATGAGGAGTTTGATTGGGATAGGGAAGGTTTGGAGCCAGCTGATCCAGTGTTTGGGCCTTGGCCTTTGATTGACGCTGCTACTGTGAGTGAGGCAATAGGCAGGATGCGGGTGGGGAAGGCGGCAGGTGTGTCTGGGTTGACTGCCGAAATGTTGAAGGCCTCAGGAGATATTGGGGTGAGGTTAGTCACTGACCTGATAAATATGATTATATATGAGTGTGTTGTCCCAGATGATTGGCTGAAGAGTGTAATTGTAAATGTGTACAAAGGGAAGGGTGATGCCCTGGAAAGGGGAAATTACAGAGGTATAAAGCTCTTAGATCAGATAATGAAAGTAATGGAGAGAGTTCTAGAAGGTATGATTAGAGAAAGAGTGAATATCAATGAGATGCAGTTTGGGTTTATGCCAGGCAGGGGGACCACTGATGCCATATTCATTGTTCGACAGCTTCAGGAAAAATATATTGGCAAGAAAAGGGAATTATATTTTGTTTTTGTTGATTTGGAAAAGGCCTTTGACAGAGTCCCTAGAGAGGTGGTGAAGTGGGCAATGAGAAAGCTAGGGTTGGAAGAGTGGCTGGTTAGGGTGGTTATGGCCATGTACGTGGGTGCTCACACTCAGGTAAGGGTGAATGGAGCTTTGAGTGATGAGTTTCCCGTGAATGTTGGTGTGCATCAGGGGTCAGTTTTGAGTCCCTTGTTGTTTATCATGGTGCTTGAAGCCCTCTCACGTGACTTCAGAGA
>JAGKTI010003295.1:41253-58824 GCA_018397915.1 Birgus latro
GATTATATATGAGTGTGTTGTCCCAGATGATTGGCTGAAGAGTGTAATTGTAAATGTGTACAAAGGGAAGGGTGATGCCCTGGAAAGGGGAAATTACAGAGGTATAAAGCTCTTAGATCAGATAATGAAAGTAATGGAGAGAGTTCTAGAAGGTATGATTAGAGAAAGAGTGAATATCAATGAGATGCAGTTTGGGTTTATGCCAGGCAGGGGGACCACTGATGCCATATTCATTGTTCGACAGCTTCAGGAAAAATATATTGGCAAGAAAAGGGAATTGTATTTTGTTTTTGTTGATTTGGAAAAGGCCTTTGACAGAGTCCCTAGAGAGGTGGTGAAGTGGGCAATGAGAAAGCTGGGGTTGGAAGAGTGGCTGGTTAGGGTGGTTATGGCCATGTACGTGGGTGCTCGCACCCAGGTAAGAGTGAATGGAGTTTTGAGTGATGAGTTTCCCGTGAATGTTGGTGTGCATCAGGGGTCAGTTTTGAGTCCCTTGTTGTTTATCATGGTGCTTGAAGCCCTCTCACGTGACTTCAGAGATGGACTCCCATGGGAGATGTTGTATGCTGATGATTTGGTGTTGATTGCTGAGAATGAAGGGGAGGCTGAGGAAAGATTTAAGAAGTGGAGAGATGGTATGGGGTACAAGGGCTTAAGGGTAAATGCAGATAAAACAAAAGTGATGATATCTAGGGTTGGAGGCAGTACAATCAGAGGAGAGGGAGAGTGGTCATGTGCAGTTTGCCACATGGGTGTGGGAAGTAATTCCATCTTGTGCAGTGTTTGTGATAGATGGGTGCACAAGAGATGTAGTGGTATTAGAGGTAGACTGCGAGATAATGCTGATTTCATGTGTGCGGTGTGTCGGGGAGAGCAGGTGGAGATTGTTAAGCGTGAGAGGGTTGAATTTGCAGGTGAGTCTCTTGAGTGTGTGGAGGAGTTTTGTTATCTGGGAGACATGTTATGTGCCGGAGGTGGGGCTGGAGTTAGCTCGGTTGCTAGAGTGAGAAGTGGTTGGAAGAAGTTCAGGGAGCTGTTGCCTCTCCTGACATTGAGAGGACTCTCCTTACGTGCTAAGGGGTCTTTGTATGCAGCATGTGTTAGGAGTGTGATGCTGTATGGTAGTGAGACCTGGGCAGTAAAGGAAGAGGATACTCGCAGGTTTAAACGTACAGAAATGACAATGATTAGGTGGATGTGCAGTGCGTCCCTGCGTGCAAGGCCTGGGGGGGCTGGGTTTACGATCGAAGAGTTGAGAGGTAGGATGGGACTGGAGTGTATTGGTGTTGTGATGAGGAGTGGTAGGCTGAGGTGGTTTGGACATGTGGAGAGGATGGGGGATGATAATTGGGTGCAGAGGGTGAGAAGTGTTAATATTGGGGGAGGGGTTGGGAGGGGTAGACCGAGAAAGACATGGGACGAGGTCCTTAAATGTGACTTAAGGGTTAAGGGACTGAATAGGGAGGCTGCCAGAGATTGAGCAGCGTGGAGAGCCGCCATTAGGTGACCAAGGCCGACACATGCAAGCATGTTGGAGCCTTCAAAAACGAAACGAAACGAAACAATTAGATGAATGTAGATGTGGAGACGGGACAACACGAGCTTAGCTCAATTCCTGTATGCTACAAATAGGTACATACAAATAGGTAAATACAAGACAGTGAAAAAGAAAGTTTCCATATGGTTGTATCATGACGGAGAGAGACAGAAGATTGTTTACAACTGGCGAGGGGGAATTTGTGAGCTTCTCCTTAAGAAAATGTAGGTAAAGGAAGTGATATGCTGCAACAAACAAGAGTACCAGGAGTAGAGAAAACAGTGGAGAGGAATGTCCAAGAGTTAAAAAAGATATGGGAAGTAATTAGAGAGTTACAGGAACGAACCTTAGAACAGGAGAGAGAGATCAAAGTCCTACAGAGTAAACTGGAAAAAGTTTGCACCCGTAGTGAGGAACAAGAAAAAGAAGTCACAGAATTAAAGGTAAGTAATGAATCCGCATCAAGTGAAATAAAACAGCTCAAGAGGGAGAATAAGAGGTTGGAAGAAGAAAGGGACAGAATAAAAAGTAAACTAGAGGAGTACGAATCAAAATCAAGGAGGCAAGATGAGCACATTCAGGAAATCAAGGAGCAACATAAGGGGTGGAAGAAAATACAGGAGGATGGAAATGTAAATTTGAAGGAGATCATAGAACAACAAAGTAAAGAAAAAATGGAGAAGGAAGTGGTTAGAGTACTAAGAAGTAGAGAATCTTTGGTCAGAGATGCAGCAGACAAGAAAAAATGTGTGATAATCTCAGGAATAAAAGAAAAACGAATGACAGTAAGATCTGAAAGAGAAAGAGAGGAACTGAGCAAGGCTAAAGAAATAATATCACTGGTTATGGAGGGAAACAATGAAGCCCAAGAAGAGACTGAAGAAGTGTTTAGGTTAGGAAAGTATGAGGATGGCGGGGCAAGGCCTTTGAAAGTAAAGTTTAAGTCCCAAGTAATAGTAAATGAAATCAAAAGTAGAACTTGGAAACTGTCAGATAAAGAGGGGTTTAAAAATGTTTGGATTAGGAGAGATACAAACAAAGAGGAAAGAGCTAAATTAAAGGAGTTAGTAAAGGAAGCAAAGATAAAAAACGAACAGCGAACGAAGGAGGAGACGACAGAGTTCTATTGGAGAGTTATGGACCAGAAATTGAGAAAGTGGTACCGACGGAGGGAAGGAGAGAAGAGAGTATAAAAACGATGAAAAAAGTTTGAAAGCGGCGTACACAAACATTGATGGACTAATATCGGCAAGGTTAGAAATCAATGATTTTTTGAGGGTACACGAATCTGATGTTTTGTGCTTTGTAGAGACTAAATTAAAAGAAGATATTGATATTCATATGGGAGATGGGAGATACAAATTATGGAGAAGAAACAGAAAAGAAAAAACGTGAGGAGGAGTGATGATAGCAGTGAAGGACAATATAAATGTAGATACAGTGGAAATGGCAGAGGGCAGGGCCGAAGCGATAAATATGAAATTAGAAACTAGGGAGAATGGTAAGAGAGATATGGCAGTGGTATATGTTCCCCCTAAGACGAGAGCATGGAATGATGATGAATACCAGGAGATGTTGTCAGACATGGTTTGTTATCTAAAGAACGTGATCGAGAAAAGCAACAATATAATCCTAATGGGTGACTTGATTGTAAAGAGGTGAATTGGGAGGAATGGGACTCAGGAGATAGCGAAGATTTGTGGGACACTAAATTGCTAAATGTGGCAATGAATAATGTAATGATGCAGTGGGTCTAAGAAGAGACACGATTCAGAGGCAGAGGTGATGACACACCAGCAACATTAGATTTGCTACTATCCAAAGAACCTGATGTAATTGAATCGTTAAATTATCTGTGTCCTATAGGAAAAAGTGATCATGTGGTCATTGAGTTCCAGATGATAACAGGGAATGTGGTGCCAAGAGATGAGCTTTATAGGCAAGGAAGATACAACTTTGGGAAAACAAACTTTGCAGAATTGAGAAAATTTTTCGAAAATGCAGACTAGAGAAAATTCAGAGAAACAAGAGAGATACAGAGGAAGTGGGATATCTTCTTAGACCTCTACAATTTGGGAGTGGAAAAATATGTGCCAAGAGCAAGTGGGAAGGAAAACAGGAAAAAGGAGTGGTTTAATAGAAGGTGTATGATAGCGAAAAAAGAGAGGGACATGGCATGGAACAAATGGAGAAAGAGAGGTAATAACAGAGCAAAGGAAGAATATAAAAGAACTAGAAATGAATATACAGGAATATGTAGAGAGGAAGAAAGGAACTTTGAAAAGGGTATAATTGACAAATGTAAGGTTGAACCCAAATTGTTTAATAGATCTGTTAATGGCAAACCGAAGCAAAGGGAAGGAATCACCAAACTGAAAGTGGAAGGAGAGGTCTACAAGGATGCAGTAATGCAAGCTGAAATAATGAACAAATGTTTCCAATCGGTTTTCACTAAGGAAAGGGAGTTTGTGGAGGGAGAGGGAGTGATTAGCAATGTAGTGATAAACAATATAAAAGTGGAAGTGCAGGAAGTGTATAAATTACTGGGAATTCAAGATGTACGGAAAGCCCCAGGACCGGATGGAATCTCTAACTTGGTACTGAAGGAATGCAGAGAACAACTGGCAGATAAGATTCACAATTTAATTGTGTGCTCCTTGGAAGAGGGGAAAGTGCCTCGAGAATGGAAAAGGGCAAATTTGGTCCCAATCTATAAAGGAGGAAACAAGGGAGAACCCCTGAATTATAGACCAGTGTCCCTAACCAGTATGGCTGCAAAATTGTGTGAGAGAATCCTGAAAGATAGATGGATAAAACATCTGGAAGAGATGAATATTTTGACTGAAAGTCAGTTTGGCTTCAGAAGTGGAAGGTCATGTGTTTCCAACTTGTTGAGCTTTTACTCAAGGGCGATTGACGTGCTACAGGAGAGAGACGGTTGGGTGGATTGTGTGTACGTAGATCTTAGATCTGGAGAAGGCCTTCGACAAGGTACCCCACAAGAGACTAAAATGGAAATTAGAGCATATCGGAGGACTGAAGGGAAGCCTCCTGGAATGGATGAGAGACTTTTTGAGTGACAGACAAATGAGGACAGTAATAAAGGACAGGACATCTGGATGGAGGGAAGTAACAAGTGTCGTCCCACAGGGCTCGGTGTTGGCACCAGTAATGTTCCTGATTTATGTAAATGATATGGTAGATGGAGTGAACAGTCAAGCAAGCCTGTTTGCTGATGATGCAAAGATCTTGAGAAAGGTAGAGGTTGAAGAGGACTGTAAAATGCTACAGGAGGATCTGGATAGGATACATGATTGGAGCTGGATGTGGGAAATGAAATTCAATGCAAAAAAATGTAAAATATTGGAAATGGATAAAAGTACCAAGAGGCCATCATTGAATTATTTGATGGGTAATGAAGCAATTAGAAAACTGAGAGAAGAGAAAGATTTGGGAGTAATGGTCCAGGATAGTTTGTCACCTGAAAAGCACATAAATAAGATAGTTAGAGAGACATATAAACTCTTGACCAATATAAGAGTGGCATTTCATTACATGGATGAGGAGATGATAAAAAAATTGATAGTGGCCATGATCCACCCCAGGTTAGAATATGCAGCAGTAGTGTGGTCCCCACACAAAAAGAAAGATACAACCAAGATTGAGAGAATACAAAGAACAGCAACCAAGATGGTCCCCAGTCTGGCAGATTTGCCATACAGAGAGGGGCTGGAAAGGCTGGATTTACCTTCCTTAGAGGAAAGGAGAGAGAGAGGGGTGACATGATTGCAGTGTTCAGGACCATGATAGGAGTAGATAAAATTGACAGAGAAAATCTGTTTGTGTGGGATGAAAGGGTAACAAGAGGACACGGTATGAAACTAAAGAAACCAAGCTGCTTGAAGGAGATCAAGAAATATAGCTTTCCTTATAGATGCATAGACCTGTGGAATAGCCTGGACAAAGAGATCATCCAGCCTAAAAACTTAAACGAGTTTAAGGCAAAATTTGACTTACTGAGAAATAGAGACGAGACCCCATGAGCGTAGCTCATTCCTGTATATCACAATTAGGTAAATACAAATAAGTAAATACACACACACATACACACACACTCGAGGTACTAAGCTGGGAGGACGTCACAAAGCTCCTCGCGTGGCCAAGCCTGGGCAACAATGGACCTTACCTAAATTAGTATCTTTATACGAGTTAAGCTCTGTACCAGGTTAAACTAAATGGTCCCTAATATAAAAGAGGAAGTTTTAAGCAAGCTGTTGTTCAAATAGCAAAATAAACAAAGTAGAGCTGGAATGTGCCCGACAGCTGATTGTGTTTTGTCTATGCACCGTGGAATGTTAGCAGAATTTATGCTCTTAGTACCACATGATGTCCACCTACTTTAGTAGGAGCTAAGAAAAAAGATAAAGGTAGAAAGCAGGATGATGATTTCTACCAGAAGCTGGTTGAAATGGAGGCATACAATAAGCAGGCAGAAAGGGTAAAGAGCTTGGAGACAGCATTTCAGAGTGAAATGGATGTAATTAAGAAACAATTGCACATGCAGAAGGAGGAAATAGAAAAATTAGTAAAGGAAATAAACAAGAAAGAAACAACAATAGATGAGTGGACAGTAGAAGTGGTTCACTTAGAAGGAAAGTTAGTGACATGGCAAGTACAACTGTCAACCACAAGAGTATCATGGAGGAGTTCAAAAATGATGCAGAGACAATTAGGCAAGTAAGCAATCTGACAGATCAGAGTAGTGAGATCGAGGAAAAGATAATCCAGGTTAGCGATGCAAAGCTACAAAAATGATGTGGAAACCACATATGCTGAAATGGTGATAGTACAGAAAGACTTAGAAACAAGAATTCAAGAAAAAAGCATTAAAAAGGAAGTGAAAAGAACAATCCAAAACAATCCCAAATTGGTTAGAGATTCAGCAGATATCAGCAAATCTATAGTAATCACTGGTATAGAGGAGAAACAAAAAACAAGATCTCGAAAGACAAAAAAGAGATGGCAAATGCAATCAGCATATTGAAGGAAGTACCAGAGGAAATCTGCAATAAAGACATAGAGGAGCACAAAAGGCCAGGGAA
Organism: Birgus latro; assembly: GCA_018397915.1. Classification (NCBI taxonomy): domain Eukaryota; kingdom Metazoa; phylum Arthropoda; class Malacostraca; order Decapoda; family Coenobitidae; genus Birgus; species Birgus latro. The sequence goes on from JAGKTI010003295.1 coordinate 47,893, forward strand.
ATATGAGAGAAATAAGTCAAGGCCCCTAAAGGTAACCTTAAAGAGTGTAAACACTGTGGAGGAGGTACTGAAAAATGCAAAGAAACTTATGGAAAAAGAGTTCAAAAATGTATGGATAAAAATATGCCTAACTCAAGAGGAAATGGAATTACTAAAGAAGAAATGATAGGAAGCATAAAGAAAGAATGAGGGAAGATCAGAGGAGGAGAAAAATACATTTTTTACATAGTAATTGGATTGCTGGTTCGAAAGTGGTACATAACCAGGAGGGAATAAAAAAGAGGAAGGCAGACCCGTCATGACAAGTATGTAAAGATGATTAAGCTGATGTACTCAAATGTAGATGGAATGGTATCTAAATTATTAGAGATGAATGACTACATCAGAGAAAATGAACTACATATTATTTGCCTAACTGAAACAAAATTAACAACAAGTATATCAAACGACATCTTAAACCTAGAGGAATACCATATATGGAGAAGAGATAGGAACTTAAAAAAGGAGGAGGAATTATGATATTAACAAAGAAAAATCTAAAAGTCAAAGAAATAGAACTAGATACACCCTCACAAGTAGAAGTGCTTGCAGTAGAGATTAACACATCTGAAGGGAAAGTAAATGGCAAATTTATACATGCCACCCAGATCAAACACATGGGAAAGAGGCGAATGTAAGGATCTGGCAGAGTCTAAAAGCATTACTACATAGAATGGAGGAGAAATGGGAAAGAATTATACTAACTTTAGATTTTAATATAACTACAGATTGGAATACTCTAGATATAACAAGCCAGGAAACCTGTTGGGACCAAAAGCTCCTTGATCTAGTGCAGGAGTTTTTCCTAATGCAACATGTAAAGGAAAGCACCAGAAAAAGAGGACATGATGTACCATCAGTATTAGATCTCATATTTACTAGGCAAGAAAACGATATTGACAATTTAATGTATCACCCTCCATTCGGCAAAAGTGACCATGCAGTACTAAATTGCAACTTCAGGATTGCATTTGACACAGTTAACAGCAACGAAGGTTACAAAAAGAACCTAAACTATAAAAACGGAAGCCACCCCATCCTAAAGAAGTACAGTACAGCATAACCTCACTACAACGGACTTCAGTACACCGGAATTCGCTTTTCGAAGTCAGGGAGCCAACTGGAATTATTTCTTATGTATCAGGGAAACTCCAAAAAAGCTAAAAGCAGTCTAGACCGCCTAACCTCACAGCGGGGTGCCATATTGTCCGCGTGGTTCGTGTTTGTGCATTGGTTGGTGGTGGGCTGGCGGCGTCACTATTTTTCTCCCATATCATTTCCCCCCCCACATCATTTTCCCAAAGTCCCTGATATACTGCTTGACGGTGATGAGTGATAAGTAAAATACAGTATACAAAGTGAACATATTTGTTTGTAAGATCACAGAAATTAAGGTGTATAAAGTGTACAGTACAGTATATGAAAAATGCTTAAAATTAAGTACACCACACGGCATGCAAAGTAGAGGCTACACCTCCCATTCCCGTCCACGATTCAGCTCTTGTCAGTGAAGACAATCGGGACGATGATTCACTGTTCTTTGACGATGACCCTGAAGATAATGGTTAACGATTTTGAAGGATTTGCTCTGAAGGATCCTTCATCAGGTGCTGAATGATGATAAAAACCAGGCCAGGTGGTGGCGCAGAGAATGGTGAGCCAAGTGAGTCGGAATGGTTATGTAAGAACTGTTTTTGTTTTTGTTTTTTAAAAAAATTACTTATGAGTTTTATTGTGTCCAAGCATTGCTTAAATTTTACTGTTATTCAATAAATTATTTATAGTGGAATTTGAGAAAAAATAAGAGGCAAATGAGATACTGCCACGAGTCAGAATGAACTGGTGGAAGTGAAGCAGGTTGGTGGCCATGATGCTTTTAATAAGCGAAAATATCTTATTTTGTGTGTTACACATGGCCATTATTGAGTCTAAACCTTGCTAAAATTATACTGCGTAATGCAACGAATTATTTTTAGTGGCATTTTAGAAAAGCTAGGAGGCAAAAGGAATATTGCCACTAGTCAGAAGGAACTGGTGGGGTGAAGCAAGATGGTGGCTACGACACTTTATGTATGAAAATTATCTTCTTGTGAGAGTTACAATTGCATTTACCGAGTCTAAACCTTACTAAAATTGTACTGTGTTATGCAATAAATTATTCATAGTGGCATTTGAGAAGAGTTAAGAGGCAAATAGGTTAATGCCCCGATTTAGAAGGAAATGGTGGAGTGAAGTCAGATTGTGCCCATAACGCTTTTCATGTATGAAAATAGCAGGGGGAAGTCCATATGTCGCTTTTTTCAGAATGACTTGGGCCTCAATTAGACGTTCTAGTGAGGTTTTACTGTACTTCTTAGAAATAGATTGGGAAAAGGAACTCTGAGGACAAGATTTAAATGTTATATATAAAATGTTCTATGAACTTTATGAAATAGGAGTCCAAAAGTACATCCCACAGCACAAAGAAGCAGAAAAGAAAATACAGAAATGGTTTAATACAGAATGTAACAAATCAAAAGAAAAAAGAGACTTGCTGTCGAATGGATACAGAAGACACAATAGTGAGAGGGCATATAACAACTATAAACAGGCAAGAAATGATTATGCAAGAATAAAGAGAGAAGCCCAAAGACAGTTTGAGGAAGGCATTATAAATAAATGAAGTGATCAACCAAAGCTATTTTACAGATACATCGGAAGTAAAACCAAAGTAAAAGATAAAATACAAACCATTATGAATGAGGAGATCAACTATACACAAGAGAAAGATATTTGTGAAACACTTAATAAGAATTACCAAACAGTTTATACTGAAGAAAATAATTTTGAGAGGGATGAAATGGAACATGCATGCCCACATGTATTACCAGATATACAAATATCAGAAAAATAAATACAGGAGGAGTCAAGTAAATTAGACAAAGGAAAAGCAAACGGTCCTGATGAAACTGCAAATGAGTATATTCAAGAAATCCTTGGGACAAGGTAAACTACCTGATATTTGGAAGAAAGCAAACATTGATCCATTATTCATGAAAGGGAACAGACAAAATCCACTCAACTACCAACCAGTATCACTAACCAGTGTTGTAAGCAAGGTACTAGAAAGCTGATAAGAAAAGTTTGGGTAAATCATCTAGAACAGTGGTTCTTAACCTTTTTACTACCACGCCCCCTCTAGTAGTTGGTCCTTCCCTCCACGCCCCCTCTAGTACTCGGTCCTTCTCTCCACGCCCCCCCCCCATCTTCAACCGAATTGATAAAATTCCCTCCAAGATTTTAAGGAAAAACTGAAAAAAAGGGTGTTTTTAGTCATATTATTGAGCATGAATCCTGTGCTGCAAACAATATACCCAGCATATTTAATGAGGGTACATTCTTACTAATTTAATGAGATACTTGACTCTGCTTCTTAGCTACCAGATCTTGAATGCATGGTCGAATGCCAGACGGTGCACAACGTAAGTCCGCTTCAACATTCAGCCGGTTTCTGTACTTGGTCTTGACAACAATGAGCATGGAAAATGCAGCTTCACAAAGAGACGTGGATGCAAACATTGTTAGAATCCGAAGACCTTGATGTGAGATCAGAGGGTAAACAGGAAGGTACTTGACCCAGAACGTCCCAATATCCAGTTCTTTGAAGTCTTCCTCAGCTGAGGAGTTGAACTTCAACTCAAGAAAATACTCTTGCACTTCATCCGAAACATCAGCTACCTTACATTGAAATGGGTTTCCTGATGAATTTACAGGTTTCACACTTCTCATCTATATCTGGAAAGTATCTGATTAATTCTGCTTTCAAATCAGTCAGATGAGTGATTATTATTCATTTTTTTTTTTTTCAACAGATTCAGGGTAAATGTGAATGAAAGCAGAATCCAAGTTACTAAAACTGGCTGTACTTCCATCCTGAATTCGATATTTCCAGAGGTCGAGTTTGGCCATGAAGGCTCGAGTGGTGTAGTTTAAGGCTGATTGCATTCAGCGTTTCGAAGATGTCCACCAGGTAAGCTAGAGATAGCAGAAAGCCTTCAGACTGGAACTTGTCGTGATCTGCCTTCTGCTGTGAATCTAGAAGTACTGCTACGTCTTTTCGTAGTTCATAAAGCCGTCCAAGCATATTTTGTATTTCTTTCACAATTATCTCGATATTGGCCATGCTCTTGTTACGAGAATTACAAATATAATTAGAGAAATTCCTACTTTTTCCCCTGGCCTCACACCCCCCCTGGAATAACCTCTGATCTAGAAGAACACAATATGATAAAAGACACTTTGGTTTCAGGAAGCGAAAATTATGTTTTACTAACCTGTTGAGCTACTATGATAGAGTAACAAAAACACAACAGAAAAGAGAAGGTATGGGTGGACAGTATCTATTTAGATTTCAAGAAAGCATCTGACAGAGTACCACACCAAAAACTTTTATGGAAATTGTACCATCAAGGAGGAATCCGAGGCAAACTGTATTGTTGGATGCAAGATTTTCTCAAAAAAAAGGGAAATGAAAACAGTACTAAGGGGAAATTACTCATCATGGAGGGAAGTGACTAGCGGAGTTCGACAGGGCTCAGTGATGGCATCAATTATATGTTTAGTGTATATAAATGACATGGATAGCAGCATTGGAAATGAAACCTATTTAAATATGTTTGCTGATGATGCAAAAATACAAAGGAGAATTACTAATGTAGACTCTTGAAAAGAGCTACAAGGAGAATTAAATAAACTTCATGAATAGAACAATACATGGCAAATGGAATTCAATGTGGACAAGTGTCATGTAATCAAGCTTGGTAAAAGTGGAAAAAGACCAGATTGGGATTATAAGTTGAAAAATAAAACCCTACACACATCAGAAAAAAAGAAAGATCTAGGTGTGATTATCAATAACAGATTATCTCCAGCTGATCACATAAGTGAGAAGGTATGGAACATGTATACATTCATCATTCATTCATTATCCAATCCTATGTTGCCCCACAGAGGGGTGACATAGGATTGTGAATGTTGTGGGTTTGTGGAGGCTGCAGTGTGAATTTGGGTGCCTCTCATGTCTAGATGATCCTTGACTTTGAGGACTTTGGTTTCTTGGTGTAGTAGCTGTGCAGCCTGTGATTATTTTTAGGGCCTTGATCTGTATGGTCTGAAGAGTGTTATAGTGTGTTTTAGTGAGGTTGGCAGCCCAATAAGGGCTTGCATAATTCATCATTGAATGTACACCCAGAAGTGAAAGTCTCTGGGCAGGGTTTACCCCTTACTACTCCTACCCCAGTCAGTAGAAACGGGGAGGGGAGTGTCTCTCCATTCCTCCTTCCAACCCCTTCCCTTGGAAAGACTAAACTACCAGCCCCCCTCCCCCTCCACATCCCTCCCTTACCCCAGACTTAAGGAAAACTCCTATTCCAAACCTTGTAGCTCCACGAGTTCAGAATAGAATAGCCTCACAATGAGGCTAAAAGTCAGTAAGTAGTGATTAATAAACATTTCATAGGCAGAAAATCTTGGTTTTATTTTAATATTATAAATGTAAATTTATCTTATATCTATCTGTTGCTCATCAGCAACACACACACACACACACACAGGTCGCCGACGTGGACAGACGTCCTCCTGGACTGCAGGGAAATAATCGTGGCATCAGCGGCGAAAGGAAACCAGCCTATTGTGATTATAGAAATGAGTGCGTGAGTGGTGGTTCCGTCAGACATTAGTTTAAAAAAAAAAGCGGGCCCTGGGATAAAGAGAGCAAGATACAGTGTAGAAAAGTTTCCATATGGTTGCATCATGGCGGAAAGCGACGGCGGTTTGTTTACGTCTGGCGAAAGTGAATTTGTGGGTTTCTCCGACGAAGATGCGAGAAATGGAAGTTCAAAATTGTATCAAATAAGAGTAGCAGGAGTAGAAAAAACGGCGGAGAAGAATGTCCAGGAATTGATGAAGGTATGGGTAGTAATTAGGGAGCTGCAAGAGAGGACCTTACAACAGGAGAGAGAGATCAAAGGTTTAAAGAACGATCTGGAAAAAGTTTACACACGCAGTGCAGAACAGGAAAGAGAAGTCACGGAATTAAAAACGAGCAACGAATCTGCCACAAATGAAATAGAACACCTCAAGAGGGAAAACAGGAGGTTGGAAGAAGAAAGAGACAGAATGAAAAGTAAATTAGAGGAGTATGATTCAAAATCAAGGATGCAAGATGAACATATTAAGGAAATCATGGAGCAACAAAAGGGGTGGAAGAAAATTCAGGAGGAAGGGAATGTAAATTTGAAAGAGATTATTGAACAACAAAGCAAGGAAAAGGTGGAGAAGGAAGTGGTTAGGGTATTGAAAAGTAGAGAAGCTCTAGTCAGGGATGTAGCAGATAAGAAAAAATGTGTAATTATTTTAGGGGTAAAAGAAAAGCGTATCACGTTAAGATCTGAAAGAGAAAGAGAAGAATTGAATAAAGTTAAAGAAATATTATCAGTAGTCATGGAGGGTAACAATGAAGCCCTAGAAGAGATTGAAGAAGTGTTTAGGTTAGGTAAGTATGAGGAAGGAGGGGCAAGGCCATTGAAGGTGAAGTTCAAGTCCCAGGCAATAGTAAATGAAATCATGAATAGGACATGGAAATTAGCAGACAAAGAGGGGTTCAAAAATGTCTGGTTAAGGAGAGATGCAAATGAGGAAGAAAGAGCTAAAATAAAGGAGTTAGTAAAGGAAGCTAAGGCAAAAAACGAACAAAGAACGGAGAAGGAGAAGACAGTGTTTTATTGGAGAGTTATGGACCAGAAATTGAGAAAATGGTACCGACGGAGAGGAGGAGAAAAGACGGTATAAGTAATAACGAAAAAAGTTTAAAAGTGGCGTACACTAATGTTGATGGATTAATATCGGCAATGTTAGAAATCAACGATTTCTTGAGGGTACAAGAACCTGATGTTATGTGCTTTGTAGAGACCAAGTTAAGGGAGAATATTGATATCCATATGGGAAATGGCAAATACAAATTGTGGAGAAGAGACAGAAAAGATAAAATGGGAGGAGGAGTGATGATAGCAGTGAAGAATAACCTAAATATAGATTCTGTGGAAATGGGAGAGGGTAGGGCTGAAGTGATAAACATGAAATTAGAAACTGGAGAGAACTGTAAGAGAGATATAGCAGTAGTATATGTTCCACCTAAGACAAGAGCATGGACTGATGATGAATACCAGGAGATGTTGTCAGACATGGTTAGTTACCTACAGAAAGTGATTGAGAAAAGCAGCAATATAATTCTAATGGGTGATTTTAATTGTAAAGAGGTGAACTGGGAGGAATGGGACTCAGGAGGTGGCGAAGATTCGTGGGGCACTATATTGTTAAACATTGTGATGAATAATGTAATGAGCAGTGGGTCAAAGAAGAGACAAGATTCCGAGGTGATGACACCCCAGCAAGATTAGATTTACTGCTAACCAAAGAACCTGACGTAATTGAATCCTTGAAATATATGTGTCCTATGGGAAAAAGTGATCATGTGGTCATTGAGTTCCAGATGATAATAGGGAACGTGGTGCCAAGAGATGAGCTCCATAGGCAGGGAAGATACAACTTTGGGAAAACAAACTTTACAGAATTGAGTAAATTTTTTGAAAATGCAGATTGGAGAAAATTCAGAGAAACAAGAGAGATTCAGAGGAAGTGGGATATCTTTTTAGACCTCTATAATTCAGGAGTGGATAAATATGTTCCAAGAGTAAGTGGGAAAGAATACAGGAAAAAGGAGTGGTTTAATAGAAGGTGTATTATAGCAAAAAAAGAGAGGAACATGGCATGGAACAAATGGAGAAAGAGATGTAATAACAGAACAAAGGAAGAATATAAAAGAACTAGAAATGAATATACAAGAATTCGTAGAGAGGAAGAAAGGAACTTTGAAAAAGGTATAATCGACAAATGTAAGGATGAACCCAAACTGTTTTATAGATTTGTTAATGGCAAATTGAAGCAAAAGGAAGGAATCACCAAACTGAAAGTAGAAGGAGAGGTCTATAATGATGCGGCAATGCAAGCTGAAATAATGAACAAACGTTTCCAATCAGTTTTTACTAATGAAGGGGAGTTTGTGGAGGGGGAAGGAGTGACTAGGAGTGTAGTGATAAAAGATATAAAAGTGGAAGTACAGGAAGTGTACAAATTACTGGAAACTCAAGATGTAAGGAAAGCCCCAGGACCAGATGGAATTTCAAATTGGGTACTGAAGGAATGCAGAGACCAACTGGCAGATAAGATTCACAGTTTAATTGTGTGTTCGCTGGAAGAAGGGAAAGTGCCTCGGGAATGGAAGAGAGCAAATGTGGTACCAATTTATAAGAGAGGAAACAAGGAAGAACCCCTGAACTATAGACCAGTGTCCCTAACCAGCATGGTTGCAAAATTGTGTGAGAAGGTTCTGAAAGATAGGTGGATAAAATATCTGGAAGAGATGAATATTTTGACTGGAAGTCAGTTTGGATTTAGAAGTGGAAGGTCATGTGTTTCCAACTTGTTGAGCTTTTACTCAAGAGCGATTGATGTGCTGCAGGAGAGAGACGGTTGGGTGGATTGTGTATATTTAGATTTGGAGAAGGCCTTTGACAAGGTACCCCATAAGAGACTAATGTGGAAACTAGAGCATATAGGAGGACTGAAGGGTAACCTCCTGGAATGGATGAAAGACTTTTTGAGAGACAGACAAATGAGGACAGTAATAAAGGACAGGATGTCTGGATGGAGAGAAGTAACAAGTGGTGTCCCACAGGGCTCGGTGTTGGCACCAGTAATGTTCCTGATTTACATAAATGATATGGTAGATGGAGTAAACAGTTATGCAAGTCTGTTTGCTGATGATGCCAAGATCTTGAGGAAGGTAGAGGTTGAGGAGGACTGTAAAATGCTGCAGGAGGATCTGGATAGGATACATGACTGGAGCCGGATGTGGGAAATGAAATTCAACGCAAAAAAATGTAAAATATTGGAAATGGGTAAAAGCACCAAGAGACCATCACTGAACTATATGATGGGTAATGAACCAATCACAAAAGCGAGAGAAGAGAAAGATTTAGGAGTGCTGTTCCAGGATAGTTGGTCACCTGAAAAACACATCAACAAGATAGTTAGAGAGACATATAAACTCTTGACCAACATAAGAGTGGCATTCCATTACATGAATGAAGAGATGATGAAAAAACTGATAGTGGCCATGATCCGCCCCAGGTTAGAATATGCGGCAGTAGTGTGGTCCCCACACAAAAAGAAAGATATAAACAAGATTGAGAGAATACAAAGAACAGCAACCAAGATGGTCCCCAGTTTGGCAGATCTGTCATATAGTGAGAGGCTTGAAAGGCTGGATTTGCCATCTTTAGAGGAAAGGAGAGAGAGGGGTGACATGATTGCAGTGTTCAGGACCATGATGGGAGTAGATACAATTGATAGAGAAGATCTGTTTTTATGGGATAAGAGAGCAACAAGAGGACATGGACTGAAACTGAAGAAGCCGCGCTGCTTGAAGGACATCAAGAAATATAGTTTTCCGTATAGATGCATAGACCTGTGGAATAGACTGGACAAAGAGATCGTCCAGTCTAAAAACTTAAACGAGTTTAAAGCTAAATTTGACTTATTGAGAAACAGAGACGGGACCCCACGAGCGTAGCTCATTTCCTGTATATCACAATTAGGTAAATACAATTAGGTACACACACACACACACACACACACACCGATTTGTGTGTAATAACTATTAATGCCCCAGTTTTGACTTAATTGATATTACAGATATCATGTGCTCTTCTCATTATATTAATAATTATATTCGTTCCACCACTCCGCACAATTTGCATCGCATTTTAAGCTAATTACTAATTAACAGGCTAGACATAATTTCAAGATGTTTACTCATACATTGTATGAGGTCAAAATAATAAACATTGAAGATGAGGTTCTAAGTGTAATAGATTTCCATTTCAAATAATTCATATGAGGTTCAGTTCTTGGTCAGGCTATTTGATGTTATATACAGTAGGCACGGAAAGTATTGACGCTTTTTTGCCGACGTCATTCTTTTTCGCGTTAAGTGAAGTAGGGTCAATACTACCCTCCCCTGTGATGCAAAATGAGCTGATGCTTTTCAACGGGAGCTGGCAACCCTGCTTGATAGGTTTGGCACCACAGGGGCAGGCTCAGTAATGTTTGGGCAGCCACAGGATGAGGATTGTCTCTGTGTGTGATGCACCACAAGGACATGTTTTGACTCAAATAACACAGTTATTTGGTTACCTACCACATTCTCATCATGCCTAAAGTAACCACAAGCAAGGACAAACGTGTGGAAGTGATTACTTTATACAAAGCTGGCCACAAACTCCCATTTATTGCAAATCAGATGGGGTTAGACTGAGGACAGTGCAGAGACTGGTGAAGCGGTTCAAGGACAGTGGAGAGGCCATTCCTCCCACTCCACTTCCCAAGCCTGGGAGACCTCGTAAGACAACCTTTAGGACCCGTCAGCTGATCTCAAGGCAAGTTAGCAAGGATCCAAGGCTAACAGCATGGGATTTAAAAGAAAAGAACCCACAGTTACTGGCAGATGTGTCTGTCAGAAGTGTGCAGCAACTGTTGCATAACGATCTGGGCTACAGGAGTTTTTGTGCTCGTAAAATACCACTGCCAACTGCACTTCAGAAGAAAAAGAGAGTAAATTTTTGTAAGAAATATCTTGCCTGGAGTGAGGAGCAATGGAAAACTGTGCTTTGGAGTGATGAGTCAACATTTACTGTCACTGGTACCCCTTCATCATGAGTGTACCGCAAACCAGGCAGTGACCCCCTGGATCCTAAGTACACTTCCAAGTTTGTTAAATACCCAGCCTCACTCATA
>JAGKTI010003296.1:0-28225 GCA_018397915.1 Birgus latro
CAGCTTTGGCTATCCTTAAGCAGAATTATGAAGACAAGGAGCAAGCCATTACCCAATTATTAAAGGCTCTGATTGAATTACCTATTCCTAGACATGATTTTGAGTCCTTGCAAAGTTTTCAGATTGTGATAAGTTGTAATTTAATGGCCTTAGGAACTTACGAAGATGTTAAGGCAGCAGACTGGGTGCTTTCTAGAATTGTGTCCGTAAAACTTCTACCAAGAACTAAGGACGCTCTGTATGGCAGGTACCAGAAGGATAATTTCTCCTGTGAGGAGATTGAGAAAGGCTTGATGCAACTCTGTAAACACTTGCAAGGAACAGTAAAGCCTGTTGAAAATAAATCAAAGGCTAAAATAAGGAAAAGAACCACTAACCAACTGGCTGGGAAAGCTAAGCCAAGAACAGGTAAGGCTGTACCTAAGGAAGAGATAGGTACTTTTCTTAGCTCTTTAAAATCTGAGGATAAATTAATAAAGACAAGGGATAGACAAGCTGATGAAAGTAAGGAGGTAAAATTTTTCATGGTAAAGGACAAGAAGGTTTGTGTGTTTTGTGGTGAACAACATTCCAGTGTATCTTGCCAACAGTATGCTGATTATGCCTCTAGAATAGTGAGACTTCAGGAATTGGGATGTTGTATGATTTGCATGAATACCAAACATGGTTCTGCTGACTGTTAAATTAAACTAAATCTTTGTTTCAAATGTAAAAGGGACAATCATCATAGTGCTTTGTGTCCAAGGATGATGAAACATGAGGTTCCTAAAACTGCAAGTGTCAATATGACAGTTGCGGAAGGAAATACTCCAGTAACGATGCCAGCTGCAGTTCCAATTGCTGATGTAAAGGTAATGAGTGAAAATAGGAACATATTAGTATGTACTCTTTTTGATACAGGTGTGCAGAAAACCTTCATTTCTGCAGACATTGTAGATAAATTAAAGTTACCTGTTGTTGGCAAGGTAAATCTAGCCATTACAGGGCTCTTAACTACTAAAGAAGCACAGTCCTTTGGTTTAGTTAGACCCTTAATACAACTTGGCAGATATAAATGTTGCATAACAGCAGCTGTACTGGATAAGATGGAAACCAGTATTTATATAAAGGGACTAAAGGAAACCTCTGATAATTTGCAAAGCTCAGGGATAAGATTGGCAAAACATAATGTGAAATCAGATACTGTGGGTCCCATAAAAATGATAATTGGATCAGATTATTGTGGAAGATTCTTACACAGGACCTTTAAGAAGAATAAAGTACAGTTGTTCAAGAGTCCAGGAGGTAACCTTATTATGGGTCAGCTGCCTTTTCCTAAGAAAGACAAAGATGCCAAATTAGTAGATTCAGTCTTTGTTACCCCCACACAGTCATTGATGGTAGCTAGAATAGGTTCAGAATTAGAACCTACTCAGATAAATGACTTGTTAGATGAAAAAATTGAACCTGTACACAAACTTTGGGACCTAGACAGTGTAGGAATACACACTGAAGGTCCAACCCCTGAAGATAAAATAACTTTGGATTTGTATAATCAGTCTGTGGAATTTAAGGATGGACAGTATTGGGTAGGATTACCTTGTAAACTAAACCATTTGGAATTACCTACAAATTTCCAAGCAGCTAAGGCTCAGTTAAATTCTCTTCTAAGAAAGTTTAGAAACAGCCCAGAACATTTAACCATATATGATAATATTATAAAAGATCAAATGAAGAATAAATTTATTGAAGAATTAGAAGTCCCTGTTAACCATAAAGAGGGACATTATCTAACACATCATGCTGTAAGCAAAGATTCAGTAACAACTCCCATAAGGATAGTTTTCAATTGTAGTAGTAAACCATCCAAGGGGTCAGCCAGCTTAAATGATTGCCTATACTGTGGACCTACACTAACAGAGAAGTTAGGGAATGTATTACTAAGATTTAGAGAGAAACCTTATGTTTTTACAGCAGACATTAGTAAGGCTTTTCTCAGAATAGGATTGAGGGAGGAGGATAGGAAATTTACAAAATTTCTCTGGCCTCAAGACCCTCAAAATGAGGATAGTCCATTGAAAACCTACTGTTTCCGGTCTGTGCTCTTTGGCTCTTGTGCTAGTCCTTTCCTACTTTGCAACACATTGAAGCATCATTTTGAAAGGGCCAAATGCCCAGAAATAGGGCAAGCTTTTTACATGGATAATTTGCAAGGTGTTGCTGATACAGAGACGGAAGTATTGAAGGCTTATGAAGTAGCCAATTCCGAATGTGGGAAGGCAAATTTGCCGCTACAGAGCTGGAATACAAATTCACCGCTTTTGAGGAAAAAAATAAAAGAGGACTATCCAAATACTGACATTCCCGAAACTCAAAATGTGTTGGGTCTTAACTGGGATACAAAGGCTGATGCAATAAGTTTAAAGCCGATTAAGTTCTCTGATGTTACTCTCACCAAAAGGTCCCTGTTAAATCAGGTCTCCATGTTATTTGACCCATTAGGATTAGTCAGTCCTATAGTTATTAGGGGAAAATGTTTAGTGCAAGAGGCTTGGCGAGAAAAGTTAGACTGGGACACAGAATTAGGTGAAAAGTATGCTGAACAGTGGGAACAGATTCGGAAGGAATTTGAAAAAACATCAAGCATAAGTATTCCCAGGATGATAAACAGTAACGAGAAGTCACATTTACACATTTTTTGTGATGCTTCTCAGAAGACATATGGAGCAGTAGCTTATTGTGCAACAGGACATGACAGTAAAATTATTATGTCCAAAGCCAGAGTTGCACCAGTTAAGGGAAGAACCCTACCTCAAATGGAATTGGCTTCCATTGAGATAGGAACTAAATTGGCCAGGTATCTAACCATTACTCTGGATACTCAGTTTGAGGATATTTATATATGGACTGACAGTGAAATTTGTCCTTATTGGATAGGAAAGGATGACAGTAAAATTCCTTTTGTCCGCAATAGAGTGAAGACTATAAAAGAAATGTCTTCCAAATTTAAGTTTATGCATGTATCTTCTAAACAAAATCCAGCTGATTTACTTTCAAGAGGTTCCACAGTAAAGAAATTGATCAAGGATGACTTGTGGTTTAAAGGTCCTAAATGGTTACTCACTAAGGATTGGCCTGAGCAAAGACTGTATAGTATTGCTGAGGTTAGTGTTGTAAACTTGGATCCAGTAGTACCTGAGCCAGAAATAAATGACATTAGCAGATTCTCATCTATAAACAACTCATTAACACCACTAGGTTAGTTGTTAAATTTTTGAATAAGAAAGTGGGATTTAAGAAGTTTGATCCCATGGAATATTGGTTGAGAAGGATACAAAGGAAGTATTATGGAGAGATTTTTAACCTTTTATGTCAAGGCACTGATAAGAACAAATTGATCCGAGATTTAGGATTGTTCTTAGACGGAAAGGGTCTGATTAGATGCCGTGGCCGAATAATAAAGGCTGATTTGCCTCTCCAAACTAGACATCCTATACTGCTACCCAAGAAAGATTATTTTGTAGAGTTAATTGTAAAGGAAGCCCATGACTTGACTCTTCATGGAGTTGTGCCGCAGACCTTGGCCCGAGTCTGCGAAAGGTATTGGATCCCTAAGGGTAGATCGGTTGTAAAGAAATATCTCAAAGGCTGTTTAATATGCAGGAGGTATGAGCAAAGACCATATGACTACCCAGGACCACCTGCTTTACGAGAGGATAGGGTAAATGTTAGTAGGCCCTTCAAGGTAACTGGAGTTGATTACACAGGGGCTATAACTGTTACGGGTGAGGTAACTCCCCATAAAGTGTATATATGTTTGTTTACTTGCACCTATACGAGGGCAGTCCATCTAGAAATGGCAGATCTTAGTTCAGAGACATTCCTGAATGTATTTAGAAGATTTGCTGCTAGAAGGTCTTGTCCTACCAAATTAATAAGCGACAACGGAACTAATTTCGTTGGAACAGCACCTTTACTTTTGAACATAATGAATGACCCAAAGGTTAAGACAGCACTGGGAATCCGAAATTGTATCTGGCAGTTCATTGCTCCAAGAGCACCATGGCAAAATGGATTTACAGAAAGAATGATTGGAATAGTAAAGAACTGCCTAAGGAAAACTCTACACAGAACTAAGATCACCAGAGAGGAACTGAGAACGGTGATAACTGAAATTGAGGCTAGGATTAATAATAGACCGTTAACCTATTTAGATGATACTAGCCTTGGAATTGAAGCATTGACACCTGCTCATATGTTGCATGGCAGGAAACTTCATCCAATACCTTGTGTGGATATCCAGGAGGAAATAAATGATCCTACAATTGGAACTAATGAACTAGGACAACATCTGCGCGAGGGATACCAACGTCTTAAAAGGGTATTGGACATCTGGAATAGACATTGGAATGAAGAATATCTCTTGAGCCTAAGAGAAAGATATTATGGGGCTCAGGCTGCCAGCAACAAATCAGTTATAAATATAGGAGATGTGGTCTTAGTAAAAACCGAACAACCAAGATCCCAGTGGCCGTTAGCTAAGGTGATTTCTACACATCCAGACTCAGAGGGGGTGCTAAGACTTGTAAAAATTAAATGTAGGGGACATCTCAGTATGAAAACGATAGATAAACTGGTGCCCCTAGAGTTAACGGCTCCCCTGGAAACAGAGGATGGTGGAGAACAATTGGGTCAAGATGTGTGACCTAGAAGGGTCGCAGCACAGGGCTCTAAAGATCTGTGGAGAGAGCTTTGGGCAAAGGAACATATTACATGATACAGCGTATCATTTTTCGCCCGGCCCCAAAGCTGTGGGAAATATTTTCCCCCTGAGCGGTTGCGCTCTTTACCTTTAGTTGTCGATCGTTAAAGAGCAGAGGAAAACGTACTTGAGAGGTTTAAAAACCCAGAGATTACGTTCTGTTAATTCTTATTATTAATAAATTAAATGCTACTGCGTTTAACATTGGTAGACAACTATGTACATACTTGTAAAAACTAGGAAATTTTCCATTGACCTAAACTGCGCCTGCGTGGATGACATGGTAAGGATGAAAAGCCACGATGAAACGGGAGGCCAGTTTTAATATATATATATACAGTATATCTATCTGTAGAAAAGGGGAATATTTTGTTTAGTTTAATTAAAACTAAGATTAGATTAAGTTAGATTCACCTTATATATTTTACGGAGTATGTTAGCTGTATTTGACTTGTAATTAAGCAGTAGTTGGCAACTCTTCTATCCTATGAGGGACAAAGAAGCTCGCCATGTTGCTCACTCCTCGAGCAGATTTCACTCCGTCAGTAGCTGCGCTAACCCCAAGGACGCCTGATTGCCCAGGAAAGACCGAAACAGCACGCCCATCGTCATCTTGTTGTTTGACTCAATATATAGCTAAGTGACCTTTTTGATTTGGCCAAATCTTAGGGAACTAGCTAGTATATGAGAGGTGATTGTAGGTGAGTTAGAGGATTTACTAACGAGACTTATGCAAATTTACCTTTGTTCAATTTAGATAACTTTCTCCAGTGAGAAGTATCTAGGACGCTTGTTTTTTTCTCACAACAAGAATGTTTTCTTTTTTTAAGATGGCGTCAATACTTTCCGTGCCTACTGTAATTTGTATGACATCATAATTCACAAGAACTGAACTCACATAATTATCTTACCTAACTATTTATGTCAACACTTAGTGTCTTCACGTTTCATAAGATCCGAAGTTTCTTTACCACAGACTGTCAGTTCATAAAGACTGAGCACAAAGCCTTTTCTTTTTCTTTTTCTTTTTTCCACACTTATTGCACCAAAGGTGAAACCATGATTTTAATACTCCTTCATCATTAACTCCCCCCCCCCCAACAGAGAAACTATCCACATCATAAACACACCCAACTCATTGTGTCCATATGATCGTTTGCATAGCTTCCACACCAGACGCCACTTCATCCAACAACGTTACATTTTCCTTTGGAATAAATGCTTTTCTTGTGTTCATAGCACTTTCAGGGTGCTAAGTGTTTAGGCATAACTAAAGTTAGTTTGGAACCACGTGTTCAGAGTTCTGAGAGGAAGTGAGGAGCAAGAAAATAAGCAAATAAACGCTTCTCATCACAGCGACGATCTACAGAACACTGAGGCAGGCTGTTGGCTGGCAGGTGGTGTGGGACATGGGTCACATGGGTCGGGTTGGGTCGGGTCGAGGAAACAATCAGTGACTGACAAAAACGTAACATGTAGTGGAGTGGGAGGTGGCGCACTCGGGGTTCACACCGGAAAACAATGTTTTTTTCTCCTTGCGTCTTGTGGGTTTACTCATGTACTCTGGCTGGTAATATTTAGAAAATAATTAGAAATATTAAATTAAAAATATTTAAAAATAGGTCCTTGCGCACTAGGCGTTTTGCGTACTCGGAGCTCGCGTACTAGGGGGGTGTAGCGTATATATATACAGTAAAACCTCGATATAACGGACTTCAATAGACCGGAATTCGCTTTTATCGGACTCGAGGAGCTACCGGACTAAACTCCTATACAGTAAACCCTTGATAAGCCGAACTTTTAGAAGCCAGAATCTTCAGTTAGCCGAACTCAGGCCGAGACCACGTATGAAAGTAGGCCGAAATGCAAAAGTAGGGGAAGAAATGGTGCCAAGCGGACTCGTGGCGCCAGTCTGCTGCTTACTTTTGGAGACTGGAGTTGCGCCATTCTTACTGTCATTTAGTGCTGAACAGGGCTCTCCTTTTGCCTTCTGCCTTGCCATGGAAGGTTCATAGCTTAAAAGAAGTGATACTGGCACCTCTACTCATAAAGGAATGAAGCTAAAAAAAAATGTGCGCGTGTGACAGTGTAGTGACCATGATTAAAATTCAGTAATATTATTACTGAAATTGTTACATTGCAGTCTATTACAGTGATTACATTTAAGTTTAGTTCTTAATACAGAGTGAAATAAATACTGGGTACTGTTTAGAATTTACATTAAAGTATGAACTAACCCACCTCCACCAACTCCGTCCCCATAACAAAACAAACTGCCGAACTTCGAAGAATCTACTGCTTCTAACAAACGGTGTTACATTGCAGTCTATTACAGTGATTACATTTAAGTTTAGTTCTTAATATAGAGTGAAATAAATACTGGGTACTGTTTAGAATTTACGTTACAGTATGAACTCAACCACCTCCACCACCTCTGTCTCCAAAACAAAACAAACTGCCAAAGAATCTACTGCTTCTAACAAAAGGTGTTACACTGCAGTTTATTATAGTGATTACATTTAAGTTTAGTTCTTAATATAGAGTGAAATAAATACTGGGTACTTTTTAGAATTTACGTTCAAGTGTGAGTTAAACCACCTCCGTATCCAAAACAAAACAAACTGCCGACGATCTTCTGCCTCTGACGAAAGGCAAATTATGTGCACTGAATTCTTTCTTTTTTGTCTTTCTTTATTAATTTATACACTGTATATGCTCCTTTACTTTAGTGTTAAGAAGACAAGTAATAAGTACTGTTATTGCAATTTGGGGGGGGGGTGAAAATCCATCTCCAACACATATTACCGACAGTCGGTACTGCCTCTGTGAATGATTTTCTACCAGTTAACCACTTCAGTACTGTGACGTCTATTTCTACTTTATTTATGCTTCCTCCAGCCGATTTTATGGCACTCAGGACTGGACTCGCATACTGAAGGGGCTAACGAAGGCTGTACCAACCCCGTGCACTTCCACAGATCCAACCTACTCTGACTAAAATTCTCTGGTGGCAGCAAGAACAAAATGAAAATACACCAAGCACTGAAGGGGTTAAATGTATATTAAATGCACTATATTGTTTTTGTCATAACTAATTTATTTATATATGCTTCTTTAATTTAGTGTTGAAAGGACAAGTAATAGGTATTGTCTTAGCAATTTTTGGGGGTGATAATTCGGTAATTTAGCAATTTTGGGGGGTGAAAATTCGGTAAGCCGGAAAATTCGGTAATTCGAACCAGGGTAGAGCCCCATATAGTTCGGCTTATCAAGGGTTTACTGTATATCGGAAAAAGTCCGATAAAGCCAGAAAGCAGTCCGGACTGCCTGACAACTTCAGCTATGTTCACCACAATAAGACAAGTAAAAGACATGTTTTTCAGTGCACAGTGCAGTATTATTATACCATTTGATTAATGTAGTGAAGGTATAACACAGTACAATACTGCAATGGTGGTGAAAACCACTGATGCAATCCAGACTAATGTCTGATATATCGGAAAAAGTCCGGATTAGCAGGGGTAAGTCCGGATGTCGCTTTTATCGGAATTTCGCATATTTCGGACTGGCTTGGGCCCCAGTTAGCCCTTATGGTGAGGTCTTACTGTATATACAGTAATTCCTTATTTTTCGCTCTTTTGTTGTTTCCCCAAAACGTCGCTAAACTTGAAACGTCGAAGTGTGAAGTTAAGAATCAATGGGAAAAATAGATGGGTGTTCCAGTGGGACAGCTACCTACCCTGTCAGAGTACTATAACACCAAACAGGTCCTACCCAAAATTAAATGTGGAGTGTTCACTAGTTGCTTATACAGCATAACACAATAAACATGTACCTGAAATGACATTAGAACTGTTATAAAGGACTAGTTATTAGGTGACATGGGCATCTCTGGGGAAGCCCTATCACCTAAGCTGAAGCCTCCAAAGTTGGATTCAGGCTCCAGCAACTCCATTTCCTCTCTGTCCACTTCTCCTCCTTCATCCTCCTCTCCTGTCACGTCTAAGTCCTGCATAATAGCAGCCACATTTTCTGTCACATTAAAAAATTGTGTGATCCTGGCTTGTCCCTGCTCCAGTATTTTTCTGTTGTTGACTGCTATCACTTGAGACTTCAGATCATTCATGGTGGATAGGATCTAGGAAGCCTCAGGCATACTCCCTGTGTATGTCTCGAAGGTTGTTGCCATGTCGGTTATGGTGGACAGACTGGGACAATTTCTGGGTGGTCATCTTCTCCTGTGCGGTGTGATCTGGCCTTTCATTCTCTTCACTAGAGTTCATCAATTCCTCTGTTATGTCAGCAACACCTGAGTCTAAGTTGTGTGTCAAGTGGTGTCTTACAGCCGTTTTGTCCACCTCTGCTGTGTGTAGGCTTGTGCATCTGATTGCACTCTAAAAACTAACTCTTATTAGGTGAATGTTGATACAGTAAAAAACAGTGGCACAAATAAAGGTTGAAGGGAAAAAAAAACTCACATTTACTTTATTGTTATTTTATGTGCACTCACCTGCTTGTTGAGAGGTTCCTTGTTCTTCCCTAGGGGTATAATGCAAGATAACAGTAACCAACGTTACCAGTTTTCATTACAATACTGTATATTCTTCCCCTGAATTGTTCTAACTAACACTTGGTTGGTTAACTTTGGTTAACTTTAAAAACTAACTCCATTAAGAGAATATTGATACAGTAAAAAACCGTGGCACAAATTAAGGTTGGGGGGGAAAAAACACACATTTACTTTATTGTTATTTTACGTGCACTCACCTGCTTGTTGAGAGGTTCTTTTTTCTCCCTTAGGTGTATAATGCAACATAACAGTAACCAGCGTTACAATTTTCATTACAATACTGCATATTCTTCCCCTGAATTGTTCTAACTAACTCTTGGTGGTTAATTCTAAAAACTAACTCCATTAGGTGGATATTGATACAGTAGAGAACCGTGGCACAAATAAAGATTAAGGGGAAAAAAAAACAGACATATTTACTTTATTGTTATTTTACATGCACTCACCTGCTTTTCGAGAGTTGCCTTGTTTTTTCTGAGTGTCTTTATGGTGCTGTCAGGAGCCCCAGTCAGGCAACGTATCTCAGGGGCTGTCAACCCCTCCTCAGTGAGCTGCAAAATCCTCTGCTTCTCAGCCGCACAAAAAACACAATGGTGAAGGGGTCCATAGTACCGCCGCTGTATCGATAGAGGGCAGGGTGGTCGCAAGATGGCCGCCAACAAATGAACATCAGTACGCGTCGTCTGCTGAGTGTCGGCTGCCGGCTGGAAGCGGCGATGAAGATTGAGAGAAAATTATGAGGTTTGTGACATGTTGGAAACTTTTTTCTTTCGCGAAAAATGAGGTGTCGAAGTAAAATACGTTGAAATATGAGGACTTACTGTATTTATATGTTCATATATATACTGTATATATATATTTATATGTACATACAGTAAAACCTCGATATAACGGACTTCAAGACCGGAATTCGCTTTTATCAGACTCGAGGAGCTACCGGACTAAACTCCTATATATCAAAAAAAGTCTGATAAAGCCAGAAAGCAGTCCAGACTGCCTGACAACTTCAGCTGTGTTCACCACAATAAGAGAAGTAAAAGACATGTTTTTCAGTGCACAGTACAGTATTATTATACCATTTGATTAATGTAGTGAAGGTATAACACTGTACAATACTGCAATGGTGGTGAAAACCACTGATGCAATCTGGACTAATGTCTGATATATCGGAAAAAGTCCGGATTAGGAGGGGTATGTCTGGATGTCACTTTTATCGGAATTTCGCATATTTCGGACTGGCCTGAGCCCCAATTAGTCCGATATAGTGAGGTCTTACTGTATATTTATATATATACAGTAGGCGCGGAAAGTGTTGACGCCATCTTAAAAAAAGAAAATATTCTTGTGGTTAGCAAGGAGAAACAAATAAATTAACACTCACTATTGAATTTAGTATTTACTGGCATTCCCCTTCACCTTTATTATCTTCTTAAGGTGTCTGGGGAGACTGATGGCCTAGTTTTGCAGAACAGACGGACTAAAACTGCTCCATAGCTGCTTGACTGCAGCCTCAAGTGTAGGCAAAGATGATGTGCCGCTTCATGTGCGCCCATAAATTCTCAATGGGATTGATATCTGGGCTGTTTCCGGGCCAATCTCGAATAAAGGGAACCTCACAGTCTGTTAGCCACTGTTTCACTGACTTTGCAACATGTGCAGGGGCAGAATCTTGCATAAATATTCTTGCCTTGGTTTTATCAAAAGGGTCACTTAAAACATCACATAATAGCTCCAAATAATTGTTCTGGTTCACTTTTTCATTTGCAGGTAGAATTACCAACTCACCAACACCATAATATGTAAAGCAGCCCCAAGCCATGAGTGAGGCTGGGTATTTAACAAACTTGGAAGTGTACTTAGGATCCAGGGGGTCACTGCCTGGTTTGCGGTACACTCGTGATGAAGGGGTACCAGTGACAGTAAATGTTGACTCATCACTCCAAAGCACAGTTTTCCATTGCTCCTCACTCCAGGCAAGATATTTCTTATAAAAATTTACTCTCTTTTTCTTCTGAAGTGGAGTTAGCAGTGGTTTTTTACGAGCACAAAAACTCCTGTAGCCCAGATCGTCATGCAACAGTTGCTGCACACTTCTGACAGACACATCTGCCGGCAACTGTGGGTTCTTTTCTTTTAAATCCCGTGCTGTTAGCCTTGGATCCTTGCTAACTTGCCTTGAGATCAGCTGACGGGTCCTGAAGGTTGTCTTACGAGGTCTCCCAGGCTTGGGAAGTGGAGTGGGAGGAATGGCCTCCCCACTGTCCTTGAATCGCTTCACCAGTCTCTGCACTGTCCTCAGTCTAACACCATCTGATTTGCAATAAATGGGAGTTTGTGGCCAGCTTTGTATAAAGTAATCACTTCCACACGTTTGTCCTTGCTTGTGGTTACTTTAGGCATGATGAGAATGTGGTAGGTAACCAAATAACTGTGTTATCTGAGTCAAAACATGCCCTCGTGGTGCATCACACACAGAGACAATCCTCCTCCTGTGACTGCCCAAACATTACTGAGCCTGCTCCTGTGGTGCCAAACCTATCAAGCAGGGTTGCCAGCTCCCGTTGAAAAAGCGTCAGCTCATTTCGCATCACAGGGGAGGGTAGTATTGACCCTACTTCACTTAACGCGAAAAAGAATGACGTGGGCAAAAAAGCGTCAATACTTTCCGCGCCTACTGTATAATGCTTGGCTGACTTGTTTATTTTTCACAATTACTGCATTTGTGTGTATCTGAGAAGTGAGATACCCAATCGCTCGATGCTGACGACTTCTTTATAGCTTTTTTCTTTTTTCCTTAATTGATGATGACTAAAGGCTTTCAAAAACTTTCACAATGCATTTTTTTTTTTTTTTTAAATAAGCGCTGAAAGTAACTCGTGACAAAATATTTGTGATGCTAGGCGGCCCTTATTCACATGTTCTTTAGGTCAAGTTCTTGCTTGATTTGTATTGAGGACTATCAAGAGGCTTAGTGGCACTCCTTGGTGATTAAAATTTTTATGAGGAGTATTAGGGTGTAAAACTAACTGGTTAGGTTAGGTTAGAATGCAGTAGCTATGCACTGCTGTGTCCAGTCGGTGAGGTCGTATGTAAAGACAGTCTTCGGTGTCTTAAGGCAGACATAATTGTAATGATCTATCTTTAACCCGTCCAGTCCCGATCGATTTTTACCCAACACACCCTCAGAACACGACCGATTTTTTTACCCAACACACCCTCAGAACACGACCGATTTTCTTTTCTTTTTTTGGCTCAAACCTCCGCTTTTGGTGAGAAACACCAAAAATTCATAGTGAAATCACCATCCTGAGGTGAACAGGTGCCAGTCAGCCTTACGTTATCCTTCATTCTCATGGCACCTGGCTACAAAGAAAACGAACTAAGGAAGGGTTAACTAATCCAAGCCACTTTAAATTAAGTATTTATTTATTTATTTGGTTCTAAAAGGGTTGGTGGTGGGTTAGTGCCCCACCCTGTAAAACAACTAACTAAAAATGCAAACAAGAAGCCTCGGACCAGGACTGACAAAAAGTTGACGAAAAAGGACCGGACAGAGGATGTGGTAAAGATTACAACATGGAATGTAAGGGGTATGAATGATGAGGTGAAACAGAGAGAGACTGTACAGGTACTTGAAAGTGCGAAAGTGGATATATGTGGATTAACTGAAAGTAAATGGCAAGGTGAGAGTGTGAGAGGATGGGAGTATGGATGGGGTATATGCACGGGAGTAGGTGAGAATGAGAGGACGAAAGAAGGAGTGTGTATTGCTGTGAGCAACAGGTGGAAGGAGAATGTAAGAAAGTATGGATCAGTTGGGTCAAGGATTCTGTGCATAAGAGTGAAAGTTGGACTACAAATGTGGGCAATTGTGTGCATGTATGCGCCAATGCAAGATCATGTAAGTAGAGTGAGAGAAGAGTTCTGGACAAATGTGGAAGCCTGCTTGGAAAAGTTTGAAAGGAATGAGAGAGTGTTTCTGATTGGAGATAAGAATGGAAAAGTACGAAGTGAGAAGGTGGATGGAGTGGTTGGTGAGTGGGGTGAGCCTGCAGAGATGGATGAGAATGGCAGTGCTTTAATGGACATTTGTGCTGGGAGGGGGTTGGTGTTATCAAATACCCTCTTCAGGTACAAAATGATCAGGTACACATGGCGAGTGGTGAGGAGGGTGGACGGTGGAATGAATGAATGGAAGGCAATGATTGACTATGTGTGTGTGGATGAAAGGATGACAAGATGTGTAATGGATGCAAGAGTATATAGAGGTTAGGGAGTGGACTTTCTGACCACCACTTGGTGGTGGCCAGAATCAGAATCCAAACAAGGTGGAGGAAGAGAAGAAGGGAAGGACAGGAGGAAGTATTTCTTACAAGGAGGGTAGAAAAGTTACAAGAGGATGGAATAAAGGCTGAATATAAAAGGGAACTGGAGGAGAGATTGGGTAAATATAGATTGGAGCAGATGGGGGATGTGGAAGCTGTGTGCAAGATATCCACAGAAGAAATCTGTGCAGCATGTGAGGTGATGTGTGGGGTGAAGAGAAGATGCAAAGGGGTTCAGGGAACAGAATGGTGGACTGAAGAGGTGGGAGAGGCTGTGGCACAAAAGAAGAAAGCATATAATGAGTGGATGAGGAACAGGGGCATCGAAGAAGCTGAGAGACGGACGAGAGAGTTATATGTAGAGAGGAGGAGAGAGGTGAAAAGATTAGTAAGAGAGAGTAAGAAGAGAGAGGATGAGGAATTTGGAATGAATTTGAGTGCAAAGTGGAGGGAATGTAAAAAAATGTTCTGGAAGGAGGTAGAGAGAGCTAGACAGGGTGCCAACGAAGTCAGTGGAGGTGTGAAAGATAAAAATGGTAGATTACTAGTGGAGAAGGGAGAAAAAGTAAACAGATGGAGAGAACAATTTAATGAACTGTTGAACATAGAGAATGAAAGTAATGCAAGTATAAGTGGCTGGGGAATGGCGAGGAGAAGGAGGGTTGTGAGAAGAGAGGAAGAAATCAGTAGGATGGAAGTGGTGGAAGCAATGAAGAAAGTTAAAATGGGGAAAGCCCCAGGAATTGATGGAGTGTGTGGTGAAATGCTGAAGCATGGGGGATAGATAGTAATAGAATAGATGTGGAAGGTGTGCAGATTGGCATGGGAGGAGGGTAGAGTCCCGGAGGATTGGAAGTCAGGTATAATTATTCCTCTGTACAAAGGAAAAGGGGAAAAAGCAGTGTGTGTGGTAATTATAGGGGCATTTGCCTCCTCAGTGTAATAGCAAAAGTATATGGTAGGATACTTATTGACAGAGTTAGGGAAATAACAGAAGAATTAGTTGGAGAAGAACAGGGAGGTTTTAAGAAGGGAAGAGATTGTGTAGACCAGATATTCATTCTTAGATCCTTAGTGGAAAAGTTTCTAGAGTAGAGAAAGAAGTTGTAAGCAGCCTTCATGGATCTGGAGAAAGCATATGACAGGGTGGATAGACAAGGATTGTGGAAAGCATTAAGAATACATGGAGTGGATGGGAAGTTGTTGAAGGCAGTGAAGAGTATGTATGAGGGTGCTAAGGCTGCAGTGCGTGTGGATGGCAAACTGAGTGAATCTTTCTATTTGAAGGTTGGATTGAAACAAGGATGTGTCATGTCTCCATGGTTGTTCAATCTGTACATGGATGGGGTTATAAAAGAGATACATGGTCGGAAAGTGGATGTTGGAGCGGCCCTAGTGAGAGAGGGCAGTGTTTGGAAACTCCCTGTACTGTTGTTTGCAGATGATACTGTGTTGTTGAGGGAAGACGAAGGGGAGCTGCAAGGCTTGGTAGATGAGTTTGGGAGAGTGTGTAAGAAATGGAATCTAGAGGTGAATGTAGGGAAGAGTAAAGTGATGGTCTTTGAGAGAAGTGAAGCCAGTGAATGTACAGTGAGATTGGATGGGGAGGATATGGAGAATGTGAGTGTATCCTCCTACTTTCTCTATTCTCATTTCAAAGCCAAAAGTGGCTGTTGTGTATATGTACGCAACGATCTATCTTGCTCTCGTGTTCCTGAACTTGATTCTTCTGAATTCTCTACTCTCTGGCTTCGGCTCTCCTGTCATTCTCTGACTAAATATATCTGTGCTGTTTACTTATCTCCTAATGCTACTGACTATCAAAAATTCTTTGACTATCTTACTTCTATGATGGAACACATTCTATCCAATTCTCCTTTCTCTGAAATCTCCATTTTAGGATATTTCAATGTTCACCACCACCGGCTCTCCTCTCCTTTCACTGATCCACCTGGTGAACAAGCCTACATCTTTTCTATCCTTAATGACCTAGAGCAGCTTGTACAGCACCCTACCCGTATCCCTGACCGCCTTGGAGAAAGTTCCAACATACTTGACCTTTTCCTAACAACTAATCCTTCTGCTTATACTGTTAATCTTTTCTCTCCGTTGGGCTCTTCCGATCATAACCTTATTACCTTAACCTGTCCTATTGCTCCAGTACGGCCTGTGGAGCCTCCAAAGAAATGCCACCTGTGGCACTTTGGAGCTGCAGATTGGGAGGCCCTCAGGCAGTGCTTCTTTGATTTTCCTTGGAATGATTTTTGCTTCCATGACCGGGAGCCGTCTGAGTGTGCCTTGCGCATTACGGAGGTTATTCTCTCGGGCATGGAAGCATACATTCCTTTTTCATATCCTCTGACTAATGCAAGAAAGCCTTGGTTTAATCACGCTTGTTCTAATGCTGTCCGCAACAGAGAGAGGGCCTTTAAAAGGTACCGGAGTCAACCCACCCCTGTATCACATCTTTTTTATATTTCTTCCCGGAATTGTGCTAAGTCTGTTCTTCGCTCTGCTAAAAATAATTTCATCCGTGCTAAATGTTCCCAACTCTCCAACTCGAATTCTTCTCGCTCCTTTTGGCACCTTGCCAAAAACCTTTCTAACAACTTTACCTCATTGTCCTTCCCTCCTCTTTTCTACTCTGATGGCTCTGTAGCTATTTCTTCTACTGATAAAGCAGATCTCTTTGCTCAGACTTTCCCCTCCAATTCTACCTTAGACGATTCCGGTGCTGTTCCTCCATCACTTCCCCCCTCAGACTTCCTCATGACTGGCATTAAAATTTCTTCAGCTGATGTATTTTCTGCCTTCACTGGCCTCAATATTAACAAGGCATATGGGCCGGATGGAGTCCCTCCTGTTGTCCTCAAAACCTGTGCTTCTGTGCTTACACCCTGCCTCTGTAAACTCTTTCGCCTTTGTCTTTCAACTTGTACCTTTCCTTCTTGCTGGAAGTTTGCTCTCATTCAGCCAGTCCCAAAGAAGGGTGACCATTCCCAATCCTCCAACTATCGTCCAATTGCTTTAACATCCTGTGTATCAAAAGTTTTCGAATCAGTTCTTAACAGAAAAATTTTAAAGCACCTTTACAGTCACAACCTTCTTTCTGATCGTCAGTATGGGTTCCGTCAGGGACGCTCCACTGGCGACCTTCTCACCTACCTTTCAGACTCCTGGTCATCCTCCTTTCGGGACTTTGGCGAAACCTTTGCCATTGCACTTGACATCTCAAAGGCTTTCGATCGAGTCTGGCATAAATCTTTGATTTCCAAACTGCCCTCTTACGGTTTCTATCCTTCTATCTGTGCCTTCATCTCTAGCTTCCTTTCTGGTCGTTCTATAGTTGCTGTTGTAGACTGTCATCGTTCTTCTCCTAGACCTATCAACAGTGGTGTTCCTCAGGACTCTGTCCTATCACCAACTCTCTTTCTTTTATTCATTAATGACCTTCTAAGCTGTACATCTGACCCTATCCACTCATATGCTGATGATTCCACCCTTCACCTTTCCATTAGATTTCCGCAACGTCCATCTCAGCAGTTACTTCAGCAAACAAGGGATGAGGCTATGGCACACCTAATGTCTGACTTGGCTCATATCTCTGATTGGGGTGAAAATAATCTTGTTATTTTTAATGCATCAAAAACTCACTTCTTACACTTATCAACCCGACAAAATCTTCCTCAGGATTACCCACTAATTTTTAATAATGTCCAGCTCAGTCCTGCATCATCCTTGAACATGCTAGGGGTTTCATTCTCTTGGGATTTGTCTTGGAAAGAACATATTACATCTCTTGTGAAATCTGCTTCCAAGAGATCAGGTGTGCTGGGCCGAATCCGAACTTTCTTTACCCCTGCACAGATGTTGACCTTGTACACGGGTTTTATTCGCCCGTGTATGGAGTACAACTCTCATGTGTGGGGAGGCTCCCCACATGCGGTTCTTCTCAGTTGTAGGTGGCGACCATCATCCACTCACTTGATGCAGTACTGCCTACTTCTTCCTTAGCCTTTATCATTCTTTTTCTGTGCCTGCCCTCCTTTCTTCCTATTTCTCCTATATTTCCTGTCACTTCTTACTGCTTTTCTTTCCTTTACAGGTGGCATTACATTGAGTGACAAGCCAAATGGTTTCCTGTAAGCCAAGAAACCATTTAGAACGCTGGGTGGTAACCATATAACCAAACCATACGTGCTCCCTACGTGTCAACAAGTGGGTTGGTGGAGGGTTAGTGCCCCTCCCCGTAAAATAAATAACTCAAAGTCAAATGGCCACCCCTTATGGGATTATGGTGTCTGGCAATATAGATAGAACTCTCCTCCTCTTACTGATTCCCTTCAACCTTTGTCTCTTCGCCGCACTGTTGCTTCTTTATCTCTCTTCTATCGCTACTTCAATGGTCACTGTTCCTCTGAACTGTCTGCTTGCATCCCTCCGCCTCTACGACAGGAATGTAGTACCCGTCTAGCAACAAACTCTCATCCCTTTTCTGTCCAACTCTCTAATGCAAGAGTTAACCGTTACTTCCAGTCTTTCATTTATGCAACTGGTCAACTCTGGAACTGTCTCCCTCTGTCTGTATTCCCTGCTTCCTATGATCTCCAATCTTTCAAACGCAGTGTGTCCAGGCATCTCGAAATGAATGGATCTTGAATTTGGCTCTCTTTTGTATTGTTTTTACTTTTTCTTGGAAGGAACAGTATGCGGGCCCTGGCCTTTGGTTCCTTCTTCCTTGCATTAAAAAAAAAAAAAAATCTAAGTACTTGGGTAGTGTGATGAGTAAGGATGGAAGTCTGGAGGGTGAAATGCTCGAAAGGGTGCAGCAGGGAAGGAAGGTTGCTGGTTCATTGAAAGCAGTGATAAGAAACAGGGAGGTGAGCATGGAAGTGAAAAAGTTGTTACATGACAGTATTGTGATACCAACTCTAACGTATGGAAGTGAAGCTTGGACCCTGTTAGAAGGACAGAAGTCAAGAGTGAGAGCAGTGGAAATGAGTTATTTGAGAGGAGCATGTGGAGTCACATGGAGAGACAGACTAACAAATGAGGAAGTGAAGGAGCATTGTGGTGTGGTTGTGGATGTGATAGGAAGCATTAGGAGAAACACGTTAAGATGGTTTGGGCATGTGGAGAGGTTGGAAAGTGAAAGACTGACGAGGAGAGTGTATGTGGGTGAGGTGGTGGAAGCAAGAGGGAGGGGGAGGCCGAGGATGAGATGGAGGGATAGAGTGGAGGGGTACATGAGAGAGGGGGGTGCGAGTTGGGAGCGGGGTAGTGAAATGGCGGGGGACAGAGTGACATGGAGGCGATTTGTTTGTGGCCACCCCATGTGGGATTGAGGCATCTGGCAATAGATAGATAGACAGACAAGACTAAATTGGTTTTCACACAATTATATAGGCAATAGAAGCATTGTTCAATCATAAAACACATCCACATATGGAAACTTCCTTTACGACATTACCACTTCATCACTTCTGTTTGTTTCTGGCCCTAGCTATTGTTCAATCATAAAACACATCCACATATGGAAACTTCCTTTATGACATTACCACTTCATCACTTCTGTTTGTTTCTTGCTCTAGCTTCTTTATTTCTTTGTCCTCCAGCTCAGGAATCACTTTCATCGTGAATTTCGTCATTGGAGAGACTGTGGGGCAACATGTCTTTACTGGCCAGGTTACTGCTAACAGGTGATTTGCCGAGTGTGGGGGGGAGGGGGGAGGGGGGGCAGGTGGGGCCAGGCAGTATCCCCACTTGACAGCAGGTAGAGGAAGGTCTCCCACATATGCCTACCAAAAATCAGCCGCGAATCTTGAAAAATGTGCAAACGATGGGCCTTGCAATTGAGACTGACATACGATGCACGTTAGTGGGTCTGTCCACGGAAGAAAGTAGTGACGTGCATCGTACGTCGGTGGGACTCGGTGGGTTAAACATATTTTTAACGAAAAATATGAGGCTCCTAGAATCTAACCCCCTATTTTACATGTAAATACTGTATATGTCACATTCTAGCGCAAATTTGATTTTGCACAAGGTTCTGCATAACATAATTATCTCGTGTTGTATGAAGCCTCTACTGTACCTCTAACATAAAACGTTTCCTCACCCCCAACTTTGTCACTCCAAAATACTGGTTCGCTCTTCACCTCACTGGCAGATACCGATGCATAGTTCTGCCCGCAAATTTCACCAGCGAAAATACAATTTAGGGCAGATTTCATATTTTCGTATGTCACTTTAGTTATCACGTACATCACTAGTTGCTGCTCACTGTCTGAAAGTTTGCATGAAGCCAGAAGTATAAAAGCCATCACAGAATTCGGCAGTGTCATGTCCTGCTTCATTAATTTGAAGTAAACATGCTCAAATTCTTCCACGAACTTACGAATGTTCATATCACTGGCTCTTCTGAAGCTGTACAATTCATGAAAAGCTGCAAACTGCCGACATCCTTTGTCCACAAGAAATAAACCATCTAGTTTGTTCAACAAGGTCTGAACACCATTATCTTGTTTCAAATCAGCCGCCTCAATTTCCGAAGATGCCACCCTCGCTCTTCCTGACAATGAAAGATGAATAGCTAAAGCTTGCTTCATTTTCAGTAAGTCTGTCAGTTCACAACAAACGTCGATGTCCTTCTTCCAACTCTCATAGGCAGAGTCATTTTCAAGTTTTGGAGGTTACTTAGTTGAGCACGACGCCATTGTGTCTGAACCATGCTCTGCTACCAGTATTAGAATGCGAACCGCACTCACCAGCCTCACACCACGAACTGACCGGGCCCCGGCTGCACACCGCAGGACCCTTCCAGTGACGTCACCACTAATGACATAACAGGTGTGTGCACAGGGGAGGCGGTAGCTCGATCGGTAGAGAGTTGGCTTGCGGTCCCGTGGGACCCAGGTTCGAATCCTCGCTGGTGCAGGGAACAGTTTAAGGATCTGAATTTCATTAAATCAGGCTTTACTGATCTACCAGAAGACCCGCCGACATGTCGTAAAAATGACCCCGCTAATACCAATACACCAGTCCTGTATGAGACAGCCCTAGCATGTATTCAATATGGACGGTGGGTGTTAAGCGCCGAGGTGGTGACATGTAGATTGTAGGAGGACGACTGGGCCTTGATAGCAGGCTGTGAAGCCTATGCCCAGAGTCGGACACATTAAAAAAAAAAAAAAAAAAATACTCTAACAGCAATATGCACTAACAGAAATGATGCAGAAAAGTGTTACTCTGCAACTCATCTTGAAACCCTTGCTGTTGTTTAGGCTCTTAAGCATTTCCATGACATCATTTTGGGCTATAATATCACTGTTTACACTGATCACGCTGCAGTTACTGAAATGTTCAAGGGCAAGCTTCTTACGGGCACTTCTTGCTCAATGGTATTTAACAATCCAAGAACTTGAGCCTACATTTAACCCCTAAAGTCCTAATCGCATCAACTGATGCGATTTGAGTTTTATGCCAGAATGCCTAATTGCATCAATTGAACGGGGCATGCAAAAAACTGCGGAGCACTTCCTCCGCCCCGATTATGACGTACATGGCTTCAGGCCAATGAGAACTCACCCCTGAGGTGGCGTGAGGGGGGATCAGACCAACCAGGGTGGTGGGGGGGAACCCCCCCTCTGGGAAGCCTCCCTGCCGCCCTCTACTCCACTCCCTCACTCCCTTCTCGTCCCTCATCACCTTCCCCCCCCCCTCCACACACCTGCATCTCTCCTCCCACCACCACCTGCGCCCTGTCCCACTCACTCTCGCCCCTCCTCCCACCCTGCTAGCTTTTCCCCACCCAGTCCCTCCCTCCTTGTCCCTCACTACCCTTCCAACCCCCTACAGACCCCTGAGAGGTATCAGTCCTGATGTACGTAACTGTTTGGTATTACGGTACTTCTATTTCTTCCCTAATTTACATTACACCTCACTCTGTTCACTTCTCACGTTGTACCTACCATTTTCCGTACGTAAGTAGTTGGTGAATGCTATATGTTGTAATAAGTGTGATAAATGTGTAATGATAAGTAAGGACAGTAAAAGGAGATGTTGGAAACAAATTATTGCCTTTTTTTCTCCTTTTCACATGCATGCATCTACAGCAATATTCAACTTTTTGTCCTTGGTGGTTATAAACATTTATATATGTCTGTGTTAGTTTTTGAAAGATTATGAGGCCTTGTAGGCTACTCCCTGCACCTGTTTTATCTCCCCACACCTGCAAACACACCTGTTTTCATGGTTGGAATGATAAATTCCACTGAAATGGAGAGTTTCCTCAAGAGAATTTTGTTTCCAGAAGCCTGTGTGTGTGTATGTGTGTTCTCTCTAGTCAGCTTCCCACAGTGTGAGAGTGCAATGCTGTTTCCTGCCTGCCCTTGGTGAGAAAGGAAATGCTGTGTTATGAGCTGTGTTGTTTCCTACTATATGGGCCTGACTCAAACTCTATGCTCCTAGCTATTATTTATGATATTTTAGAGTCCTAACAAAAGTAGTCGCTGATGTGCTCAATCGCAACATTCTGCTGTATGACAGTTGTCCAATTTCTGTCCACAGACAGTTAAAGAAGAACAATGAAAGGAATCCCTGTGGTCTACAGTCATATATGCTCTTGAGTCTGGAGATACTTCTTCCTTAGCCTTTATCATTCTTTTTCTGTGCCTGCCCTCCTTTCTTCCTATTTCTCCTATATTTCCTGTCACTTCTTACTGCTTTTCTTTCCTTTACAGGTGGCATTACACTGAGTGACAAGCCAAATGGTTTCCTGTAAGCCAAGAAACCATTTACAACGCTGGGTGGTAACCATATAACCAAACCTTACGTGCTCCCTACGTGTCAACAAGTGGGTTGGTGGAGGGTTAGTGCCCCTCCCCGTAAAAAAAAATAACTCAAAGTCAAATGGCCACCCCTTACGGGATTATGGTGTCAGGCAATAGATAGACAGATAGATAGAGTCTGGAGATGACACCACTCTCCCTGATTTACCTGTTCCACTCACACAATTTGAATGATACCAAGGTATATTTTACAATTTACAAGTGTATCAGATTATCCAAGTCCCAGGTTTTCCACCTTGTGGTTCCTTCTACCCTTTAGGAATCCAATCTCTCTCTGGTGCATGATGTTCCACATGCAGGACATCGTGGGACAGGTAGATGTTTACGTGAGGCCAGAAAGAACAAGAAGCAGTGCCAAGGCACAGCAAACCCATCCCCAGCAGTCATTTCAGTGCTGACGTATAAACACGACAAGATATCTAGTCAAAGATGTCACATATCAAACTTGGAGTAAATCAGGTAAAAACTGACAATTTTATGCCCATTTGAAATTTTAGGCCCAACCCCCCTGCTGCTAACTAGAGGGTGACCCTCCTGATGAAATGAGGCATGTTATAATATGCAGATTTGAAAGATGCACCGTTAACTTTTGGTTTTATGTCGATATGATAAATTTGAAAGGAGTTATGGCAAAAAAAAAAAAGGGGGGGGGCTACAACCTCAGCCTTGGCCCAATTTCACCCAAAATTTAATCAGGTGATCAGAAGGTCATCGTCCATCATCCCTATAATTTTAGTCACACTAGTAGACTTCACGTAAAGCTGTTAACTGACAGACAGACTGACAGACAAACCGAGTGAAAACAATATCCAACACCAAGCCCCTCCTGAGCAGGGACGGGTAAATATTATTGGCCCACAATGAGAAAGGATATGGAGAATCATATTCTCCTCTATCAGTTGTGTGCCCAACATATGACTACTACTGAAAAGCCTGCTCCTATTCTAGTATATCTAACACCTGAGAAACCTTGGGATACTGTGGCTATTGATCTACTTCAGCTTCCATGACACTATCAAGGCTCTCAATATTTACTCATAGCCATTGATCATTTCTCACAGTTTGTTGTTTTGGTGCCACTGGTCTATAAGCCAGCCGATGAAGTGGCTCGTGCCATTATTACACATATAATCTGCCCATTTACTACACCCAGGGTGTTGTTATCTGATAATCAAATCCTTGAGGAAAAATGTTACCAGTAGGACATTAAGCAAAACTTTGTCACAGCTTACCATCCAGCCTCAAATGGTCTGATAGAGCATGCTAACAGAAACAATTTGGAAATTCTTCGTCCTCTTGTCGGTAGCATGCAGAATGAGTCAGGATTGGTGACTTCAAGTGGCTGCATCTACCCATGCTTCTGTTAACTCATCAACAGGTAAATTTCCCTATTACATTCTACATGGTCATGATAAGGCTCTACCATATGATATTCTCTGCCAAAAACCACAGCCAGTCTACAATGTAGATGACTATACAACTCAGATGTCAGTATTTCAGTCCATTCATAACAATGATTGCAAAAGTTTGGTGGCTTTTAGGACTGAAATTATTTATAAACACTTTAAACAAGGTGAATTATCCTCTCTTGACATTGGAGATGCAGTTATGATTAAATCTCCAGAACATTCCACAAAACTTTCTCATAAGTTTTATGGACCATTCCATGCACTGGCTAAAGAACATGGTAAGAAACACAAAATATGGAATCCAGATACTCAGGCATCTGAAACTGTCCATGTCGATAGGCTGAAGAATTGCAACCCAGGGTTATGCTACTATCTAACTCACATGCAGGACCTGAGTCCTCATCTTCTTCAGTCCCGGATCCAACTCCATCTTCATCTCATGTTGTTAATGACTATCGAAGCAAGCTTCGTTCAGCTTCCAAAACAAACTGAGTCTCACTCTCTCAACAGAAATAATTCTTTCCGTTTCCCCTCCAAGTGATCAAAGCCACAGAGACAATCTTCAGAGAGCCAGAATAGAACTCAATTCACCATACTCACTATAAATTGCTTTAGATTTAACCCCTACACCACGGGTCGTCACTTTCGTGATGGTTGGGTGCAATGGATCATACCGCGGGGCGTCACTTGAGTGACTCTGTGTTATTTTTAATTCCCCCGGGCTTTCAGGTGGTGACTTGTATCATCTATCAGCACTGCCAATGTCCAACAATAGTCAGAGCTGCTAATGTCGTCAGTACTCCCATCCACTGTTGACAATTTAGCCATTTTCCCCCATTCAAGACTCCCCTCCATTACCCTCTTGTGTCGTCTGCTCAGCCGCTCTGCGCTAAGTAAAACTTCCCCGGATTTTTCCACTGTTTTCATCCATTGAAATGAGCCCTATGCCCTACTCTTATAAAAAATAATATATATATATATACAAATAAGGTAATTGATAGTGCCATACACCTGGAATTGGCTAATTATCACTTAGCAACATCCAACCTGCACTCGTTTGCTAATTTCCCGTGAAATATGCCGTATGAGCTACTCTCGTAATATAAATATATATAAGAAAGGAAGGGAGAAGCCTGAGTGATATTTATATTCACCTGGAACTACCTAATTTATATGTATTGTCTAGATTTGCCTTCTCAGTGTAATAGGAAAAATATATGGTAGGATACTTATTGACAGAGTTAGGGAAATTACTGAGGAATTAGTTGGAGTAGAACAAGGAGGTTTTAGGAAGGGAAGAGGTTATGCAGACCAGATTTTCATTCTTAGATTCTTAGTGGAAAAGTTTCTAGAGAAGGGCAAGAAGTTTTTTTTTTTTTTTTTTTTTTATGCATGGAAGAAGGAACCAAAGGCCACGGGCCTGCATACTGTTCCTTCCAAGAAAAAACAAAAACAGTACAAAAGAGAGCCAAATTCAAGATCCGTTCAATTCGAGATGCCTGGACACACTGCGTTTGAAAGACTGGAGATCATAGGAAGTAGGAAATACAGACAGAGGAAGACAGTTCCAGAGTTGACCAGTTGCATAAATAAAAGACTGGGAGTAACGGTTAACTCTTGCATTAGAGAGTTGGACAGAAAAGGGATGAGAGTTTGTTGCTAGACGGGTACTACGTGCCCGTCGTAGAGGTGGAGGGATGCAAGCAGACAGTTCAGAGGAACAGTGACCATTGAAGTAGCGATAGAAGAGAGATAAAGATGCAACAGTGCGGCGAAGAGACAATGGTTGAAGGGAATCAGTAAGAGGAGGAGAGTTAATGAGACGAAAAGCCTTTGACTCCACCCTATTGAGAAGAGCTGCATGTGGAGAGCCTCCCCACACATGAGAGTTGTACTCCATACACGGGCGAATAAAACCCGTGTACAAGGTCAACAACTGTGCAGGGGTAAAGAAAGTACGGAATCGGCTTAGCACACCTAATCTCTTGGAAGCAGATTTCACAAGAGATGTAATATGTTCTTTCCAAGACAAATCCTGAGAGAATGAAACCCCAAGCATGTTCAAGGATGATGCAGGACATAACTGTTCATTATTAAACATTAGTGGGTAATCCTGAGGAAGATTTTGTCGGGTTGATAAGTGTAAAAACTGAGTTTTTGATGCATTGAAAATAACAAGATTATTTTTACCCCAGTCAGAGATACGAGCCAAATCAGACATTAGGTGTGCCATAGCCTCATCCCTCTTTTGTTGAAGCAACTGCTGAGATGGACGTTGCGGGAACCGAATGGAAAGGTGAAGGGTGGAATCATCAGCATATGAGTGGATAGGGTCAGATGTACAGCTTAGAAGGTCATTGATGAATAAAAGGAAGAGAGTAGGTGATAGGACAGAACCCTGAGGAACACCACTGTTGATAGGTCTAGGAGAGGAACGATGGCCGTCTACAACAGCAGCTATAGAACGACCAGAAAGGAAGCTAGAGATGAAGGCACTGATAGAAGGATAGAAACCGTAGGAGGGCAGTTTGGAAATTAAAGATTTATGCCAGACTCGATCGAAAGCCTTTGAGATGTCAAGTGCAATGACAAAGCTTTCGCCAAAGTCCCGAAGGGAGGATGACCAAGAGTCTGAAAGGCAGGTGAGAAGATCGCCAGTGGAGCGTCCCTGACGGAACCCATACTGACGATCAGAAAGAAGGCTGTGACAGGAAAGGTGCTTTAAAATTTTTCTGTTAAGAATTGACTCGAAAACTTTTGATACGCAGGATGTTAAAGCAATTGGACGATAGTTAGAGGGTTGGGAATGGTCACCCTTCTTTGGGACTGGCTGAATGAGAGCAAACTTCCAGCAAGAAGGAAAGGTACAAGTTGAGAGACAAAGGCGAAAGAGTTTACCTAGGCAGGGTGTAAGCACAGAAGCACAGTTTTTGAGGACAACAGGAGGGACTCCATCAGGACCGTATGCCTTTTTAGTATTGAGGCCAGTAATGGCAGAGAACACATCAGCTGAAGAAATTTTAATGTCAGACAATAGGAAGTCAGAGGGGGGAAGTGATGGAGGAATAGCACCGGAATCGTCTAAGGTGGAATTGGAGGAGAAAGTCTGAGCAAAGAGATCTGCTTTATCAGTAGAAGAAATAGCTACAGAGCCATCAGAGTAGAAAAGAGGAGGGAAGGATGATGAGGTAAAGTTGTTAGAAAGGTTTTTGGCAAGGTGCCAGAAGGAGCGAGAAGAGTTCGAGTTGGAGAGTTGGGAACATTTAGCACGGATAAAATTGTTTTTAGCAGAGCGAAGAACAGACTTAGCACGATTCCGGGCAGAAATATATAAAAGGTGTGATTCAGGGGTGGGTTGGCTCCGGTACCTCTTATAGGCCCTCTCCTTGTTGCGGACAGCATTAGAACAAGCGTGATTAAACCAAGGCTTTCTTGCATTAGTCAGAGGATATGAGAAAGGAATGTATGCTTCCATGCCTGAGAGAATAACCTCCGTAACGCGCAAGGCACACTCAGATGGCTCCCGGCCATGGAAGCAATAATCATTCCATGGAAAATCAAAGAAGTACTGCCTGAGGGCCTCCCAATCTGCAGCTCCAAAGTGCCACAGGTGGCGTTTCTTTGGAGGGTCCACAGGCCGTACTGGAGCGATTGGACATGTTAAGGTAATAAGATTGTGATCGGAGGAGCCCAACGGAGAGAAAAGATGAACAGTGTAAGCAGAAGGATTAGTTGTTAGGAAAAGGTCAAGTATGTTGGAACTCTCTCCAAGGCGGTCAGGGATACGGGTAGGGTGCTGTACAAGCTGCTCTAGGTCATTAAGGATAGAAAAGATGTAGGCTTGTTCACCAGGTGAATCAGTTAAAGGAGAGGAGAGCCAAAGGTGGTGGTGAACATTGAAATCTCCTAGAATGGAGATTTCAGAGAAAGGAGAAATGGATAGAATGTGTTCCATCGTAGAAGTAAGATAGTCAAAGAATTTTTGATAGTCAGTAGAATTAGGAGATAAGTAAACAGCACAGATATATTTAGTCAGAGAATGACAGGAAAGCCGAAGCCAGAGAGCAGAGAATTCAGAAGAATCAAGTTCAGGAACACGAGAGCAAGATAGATCGTTGCGTACGTATACGCAACAGCCACCTTTGGCTTTGAAACGAGAATAGAGAAAGTAGGAGGATACAGAAAAGGGTTTGCTGTCAGTTGCCTCAGACAGCTGAGTCTCAGTGAGAAAGAGAAGGTGAGGTTTAGAGGAGAAGAGGTGGTGCTCAACAGCGTGAAAGTTAGAGGAAAGGCCGCGAATGTTACAGAAATGAAGAAGGAGTGAGTCAGAC
>JAGKTI010003296.1:42502-58807 GCA_018397915.1 Birgus latro
AAAAAAAAATGATAATAATAATAATAACAGGCTCTTGGCTGAGCCAAACTCCTAGCTAGCACAACGGATTTAAGGAGTGATGCCAAAGCTGGCCTAAGTACCGGCCGTGATTTAATTCAAAAGTTGTGCTAACGCAGAGTAGCAAAACTGTATTAAATAATAGAGTGGAGTAATCAAACACAGTTAATATACTTTAACAAAGCTCAAGAAAAGAACTGTGAATTTATTAATTACAAAGAAATGAATTTACGTTACATGAAATTCAAATCAAATGAGAGAAATGCACTCACTCACTCAGACACTCAGATAACGGCTAAATATTTCAAAAAGCTTAGCCTAGGAAAAAACCAGAAAATACTGATCAGTATGGATGAGACTGTACTATAGTCGATCACCAACAGGGTGGGAGCTAGGGAAGACACGCCGATTCAAGCTGAGATCTGAAATAAAGAATTCACTCGAGCCTCTAGAGGCGTACGACCCAATCTTTCCGTGACTAAGAACAGACTGATTTGAATACGTGACGTGGCGTGGGTGGGAGCTCGCACGCATGCGCAAATGGGCCCGGAGCAAGGCCTGACAACTAAAAATTATCGTACATATTAATTTGCTCCTCACAAAATCACTGGATGTCACGATTTAACTTAACGTGATTTTACAATGAAGAAAATTCGTGACAGTCTGATATATCGGAAAAAGTCAGGATTAGCAGGGGAAAGACCGGATGTCGCTTTTATCGGAATTTCGCATTTTTCGGAATGGTTAGGGCCCCAATTAGTCCGTTAAAGTGAGGTCTTAATGTAATAATAATAATTTGGTTTTATGCCCGGTATCCCCAAAAGGCTAAGGCGCTGCCCTTGGGTAGAGGACTTTTGGATTGAAGCGTGTAGCATTTTATGACTGGATGCCCTTCCTGATGTCCACCAATGACCCTTGGGTGGATTCGATCCTCCGACCCTTCGGTCAGAGTGGAGCGCTCTAACCCACTGAGCCATGGCTGCTCATGAAAAGAATTCAATTTTTGGTAGGACTAATCAAGAGCATGCTCAATGAAATGGACCACACACACCATTCATTCACCAATCAAGCCCCCAGAATCTTGGTCCCACCTGATATGTACACATGTCCACATACAGCTTCATAATAACCTATCTGTATCAAGTACTGTCAATCCAACAACTGTAAAGTTTTAAAAATGGGTGCCAAGCACTTGTCACATACTACTCTGTACAAAATTAATCCAATCAGCTCAATTCCTTACTGGTATTAGTTTCCTAGCTTCATCAGCTTCTGAACCTTGCTTTCTCAGACATTCATTTACCATAACTATCCACCTTCTTGACCTACCACACCTCCTCCCACTTTCATGGTCTCTCACATACACCCTTTTCACCATCCAATTTATATCTAGTCTCTCAAAGTGACCATAATATCTTTTTTCTTTTTTTTTGGTGTGTGTGTCCGACTCTGGGCATAGGCTTCATCAAGGCCCAGCAGTCCTCCTACATACCATACACCTCTACATGTCACCACTTCAGTGCTAACACCCACCGTCCATACTGAATACAGGCTAGGGCTGTCTCATACAGGACTGGTGTATTGATATTAGCGAGGGTAATTTTGCGACATGTCGGTGGGTCTTCTGGTAGATCAGTAAAGCTTAATTTAACGAAACTCAAATCCTCAAATTGTTCCCTGCCCCAGCGAGGATTTGAACCTGGGTCCGTTAGGACTGCTAAACACACACTTCAACTATGTCATCCATGGACTCCCATACTTCACATCTTTCATGAATTACATTATTTCTTGTACTACTGACTCTTTCCACTGCACACACATTTCACAAGAATTCCATCTCTACTGCTCTAACTCTTTAACTTTTCATTTTCATTCCCAATCAGTCTCACACCCATACATCAGTGTGGATACTAATACTCCCCTATGCCTCATCTTGCAGCTGCCACACTCAGACCTGTTTCACATCAAGGCCTTCATAGCACCAGCCAATTTCCTTTTCTACTACTGCCTTATCCTATATTGTCCCATCAGGAGCACAGGGTCTCAAGGCAAGAATATTCAGTCCTGAAATTTAAGGCAGGATTCACTGTTTTCTTGTCCTCCTGTAGCACTATGTAGGCAATCAACCACAATCACACCACATAAACAGTCTTCAGGGCTACATCAACTTGAAGTGTCTTGACCTACTATCTCATCATTATTATAAACAGGAGAGTAGAATCCAGAAATGGGATAAGATGCACAAACAAAGAAGCGTATAACAGAGTGCCCTGTGAAGTGGACTTTGTAATCTTAACCCAATCAACACGGTGGTGGCTTTTTTAACTAGTTATGTTATCATTTTTGCTGCTGTCTGATAATTTTATTAAGCTCTGGAGAGCATTTAAAATAGCTATAGAGATTATAAACAGCCAGCGCTCACTTAACACACGATCATAGTGCACAAACCTCACATAACTAGGAAGGCATTTTTTTAGGAAAGGAAATGGTCAAAACGCGAAAATGACAGACATTACACGGGTGAAAAAATCTGCTAATTTTTTCGAAAACCGTACTATGCTGCAACAACAGGGATTACAGCGGCCTGAGGCCACAAATTATGGTTTAAACAGTCATTACGCAAAAAAATTGGTCATAATATGGTGAGAACAGACAACACTGGCAGCGACAGTCATAGCGCGGGTTGCTTCTGCTTGTGATGTAAGGCTGTCATGTGTCTGCACAAGGTGTTGACACAGTCCACTGAGCATCCCTGCCCCGGTTGAGCCTACACTCTCCCCATGCTCTGGCTCCACACATACTGTGTTATCTTTGCTCTTTTTTTTGGCTTTGTATGCAGCATGTGTTAAGAGTGTGATGCTGTTTGGTAGTGAGACCTGGGCAGTAAAGGAAGAGGATATTCGCAGGTTTAAACATACAGAAATGACAATGATTAGGTGGATGTGCAGTGCGTCCCTACGTGCAAGGCCTGGGGGGGACTGGGTTTATGATGGAAGTGTTGAGAGGTAGGATGGGACTGGAGTGTATTGGTGTTGTGATGAGGAGAGGTAGGCTGAGGTGGTTTGGACATGTGGAGAGGATGGGGGATGATAATTGGGTACAGAGGGTGAGAGATATTAATATTGGGGGAGGGGTTGGGAGGGGTAGACCGAGAAAGACATGGGACGAGGTCATTAAGTGTGACTTAAGGGTTAAGGGACTGAACAGGGAGGTTGCCAGGGATCGAGCAGCGTGGAGAGCCGAAATTAGGTGACCAAGGCCGACGCATGCAAGCATGTTGGAGCCTTCAAAAACGAAACAAAACGAAACCCGGGGATCAGTAGGAGTCCTGTCCTGCCTCGGAACCCCACTCCCCCTCCCCCAAGGTAGCCCACAACCTCTTCAATTCAAGGTGAGGAATCCTCCAGTGTTTGTATATAATGAAGTCAATATTAGGTAGATAAATATCCTGGGAAAAATCCCTGAAAATTGCCCCAAAAGGTGAACCTGAGGCTGGCCTGGGTACCAGGAAACCCTTTACCACGTAAGAATAGGGCCCTATAACGTGATAATCTCATAAAGCGGGACCTTCTGGGGACAATATTCTCGCGTTATGTGAGTGCTCGCTGTACTGTACCACCATTACCTCATTCATTACTAGGGGCTTACAGTATACTGTACTGTATAATCATCAATATACAATGTACAGTTAATAATCATCAATAAAGTATATATATACAATGAACCATTGGTTATTATGCATAAATGGTACCAACCCTAGCGTGTGATGATAAAATTGTGCAACAACGAAAGCAGAGAACTTGTGGGATTTATCCTACTTGGTACCGGGTACCCCATTTGTAAACCCAAATTTTCCTTTTTACAACAATTTATACCCATTAAATACATAGTGGTAGGTGGTGGTGACCATCATCCACTCACTTGATGTAGTGCTGCCTACTTCTTCCTTAGCCTTTATCATTCTTTTTCTGTGCCTGCCCTCCTCTCTTCCTATTTCTCCCATCTTTCCTGTCACTTCTTATTGCTTTTCTTTCCTTTACAGGTGGCTTTACATGGAGTGACAAGCCAAACGGTTTCCTGTAAGCCAAGAAACCATTTACAATGCTGGGTGGTAACCATATAACCAAACCATACTTGCTCCCTATGTGTCAACAAGTGGGTTGGTGGAGGGTTAGTTCCCCTCCCTGTAAAACAAATAACTCAGAGTCAAATGGCCACCCCTTATGGGATTAAGGCGTCTGGCAATAGATAGACAGATATACAGTACATACATACTGTTTTGGTAAGTTTTATTTTTTTAATGCAAGGAAGAAGGAACCAAGGGCCAGAAGCCCACAAGATTGTTCCCCCCAAGAAAAAACAAAAATAAGAAAACAAAGCCAAACATACAGGCATGGTTAGGTTAATAAAAAGTCATGAAAGGGCAAAACAGGAAAGAAACACATATTATTGAAGTAAGGGGTTTTGAGGCTGGGGGGTGGAGAAATAATGGTCTCCACCACCTGGGATTATTGTACAACTTCTCGAGTAGGGCCTCATCTTTGGATCACTCAAAGTCATCAGAAACTACAGATAATGCATCAACACTGTTGGCCAAAACCAGCTTAGATGAACAAACACAATGTTTTTTTACTGAAAAATGCACAATAACAGCAGAAGTGCAGATTTTCATCTTGCTGTGATAAAAAACACTAAAACCACGTGTACAACAACCAAGGGATCATTGCACAATACAGATATATCCAGTGTGAAGAAGAGGTTAGTAAGCACAGTCTAAAAAGTACACTAATATCTCCATACGAAAGTACATACCTTACTGGAACTGGTGGCTTTACCCTAAAAAAATATATATATATTAAGAAAAAAAATAAAAATAAAAAGCCTTCAAACTTTGGAGGTAAACTGACATTGTTTCCAATCCCTTTATCTCTGGTATAAACAAAA
This sequence comes from Birgus latro, assembly GCA_018397915.1. Lineage (NCBI taxonomy): Eukaryota > Metazoa > Arthropoda > Malacostraca > Decapoda > Coenobitidae > Birgus > Birgus latro. The sequence continues at coordinate 47,465 of JAGKTI010003296.1, forward strand.
AGCCTGAGACTTGGCACCTTCATAAGTGAGATTCTTCTTACGAACAATTTACCCCTTGAATCTGATGGCATATATTTTTTCCTGTTTTGGTCTTACTACTGACCAATTATTTCACTGTGATAAGACCTTTTAAACTAGAAGGGTTAGGTACAGTCATCATTAAATCCTTAAGTACAGTACTAGATCCCTAATAAAGCTTAATGACATCATATGGTGGTAGCTTGATTGAAATGAAAAAGACATCCTCATGATGAAGGGGTTATAACATTACAGGTATATAAAAAATTCTCTCTCTTTCCCTCTCTCATGCATGTACGGCAACAAACACCAAAAATGGCAACCGCACACATATAAACCCAGTGACCCTGTGCTGCATGAGTGAATAGGCAGGAAAGACAGTAGCTAACAAACCTAATACTGTACAATGTCACACCCTGCTATCCCACCCTCATACCCTGCCACTGCACTCTCACACCCTGCCACCCTAACCTCACATCCTGCCACCCTACCATATGCCACCCTACCCTCATACCCTCCACACACTCCCACCATACTCCACACCCTTCCACGCTATCCCACAACCTACCCTCATATCCTACCACCCTACCTTTATACTCTACCACCTTACAATCACACTTTACCACCTACCCCACACCCTACCACCTACTTCCACACCCTGCCATTATACTCTGCCACCCTATCCTCATACCCTTCCACTACCCTCACAACATGCCACCATACCCTCATTTCCTAACACCCTACCCCAGCATCCTGAATGCCACCCTACCCTCACATCCTGCTACCCCACCCTCAAACTCTGTCACCCTATCTTCATACTTTACCGCCCCACCCCAACACACTGCCACCTTATCCTCAAACAATACTTTACCATCCTACCCTCATACCCTGCCTATAAGATACTTTACCATCATATTCCCATACCCTGCCACCCTACCCTAAAACCCTGCCTATTTTCTACCACCCTACCCTAAAACCCTGCCTATTTTCTACCACCCTACCCTAAAACCCTGCCTATTTTCTACCACCCTATCCTTAAACCCTGCCACCCTACCCTCATACCCTGTCTATACCACCCTACCCTCAAACCCTGCCTATACTCCACCACCCTATCCTCATACACTGCCACCCTACCACCTTGCCCTCACACACTGCCATCTTACCTCCACCTCCCACATTCCCCCCTCATGCATGTGCACACACACCCACACACACACACAGATTCCTAGTTCCCCAAGGAGAACGTTACCACGTTCCATTATGAAACTGGGAACATAGGTTATAAAGCATTCTAAAAAAAAAGAAGTGATATTTGAGATATGAGCTACATGAACTGATAATTAATATCAACTATGACATGTACTTTTCTTTCTGCATTATCTCTACGATTTTATTCATCTCTGGGTAGACATTTATGACACATATTTTTCCTCTTATCCTTGCTATTTTGAGACTATTCAGCTTAGGAGAAATACTCCTAAAAAAAAGTGCTAGATGTCCCCTTTATCAACCCCCTTAACTCCTAAGCTGAATAAAACCATCTGGTATTTCCTTCACTAGAAATAATCAGGTGTCAGCCTAAATATACAGTATACAGGTCTGGCCACAGAGAAAGGGAATATCTATGGGAAATGGGAAATGATCTAATGCTACATTAACCCCTACATGCCAGGGGTTTTCCAATGTCACCCAATCCATCCAACGGGGAATTTCCGTGATTTTGGAAAAAAAAAATATCCTTACTTAAAACCCTAACATCTATCTATAGCCAGATGCCCTACTCCAACAAAGGGGAGCCACAGACAAAATGCCTCCAAGGCACTGTCACCCACCATTTGACTGCCCTCCCCCCAACTCACTCCCCCCTCCCTACTATACTGTCCCCCTCAACTCCATCCCTCCACCTCATCTTCAGTCTCCCCCTCTCTCTCCCTCCCTCCACTTCACCTACACACACCGTCTTAGTCAGTCTTTCACTTTCCATTCTTTCCACATGTCCAAACCACCTCAGTGTATTTCTCCTAATTTTCTCAATCACATCCACATCCACCCCACAACATTCTTTCACTTTTTCATTCATCAACCTGTCCCTCCATGTCATGTAAAAAGAACTAACTATACAAGCGAACAAAGTGCCTAATATCTGCCACACTATAATACAGAAGCAACAGAAAACATTAAAAACACATAAGATTCACCAACTCTTCCTCTTTCACATGAAAGTATACCCAGGTCTCTAGGTGGTCCCGTCAATAAGTAAGATAAGTTAAAGATAACTGGTTCTCCAGATTTTGGCTGGCTGTTTCGAAGCACGGGGCCGTAGGAAGTGACCGTGGACTCACTGACCAGAACGGTGATTGTAACACTACCCAGCCCTCTCTCAAGAATAACTCGGAATTTTCCACTCAATCTTTGACTATTCCTTACTCACCGTCATAAAGACGAGTCATCACCCTGTTCATGCGGCTCCCCATAGTGTTTTGCACCCATTTTATAGCGACAACCAAAATGGGCAGATTTGCATGGCCATGTGGAATGTGAAAGGTGTGAATGAGGAAAGCAAGAGGGTGGAAGTGGTGAATGTGTTCAAGAGTGCGAGAAATGCCGTGATGACACTGTTAGAAACAAAGATGAAAGTGTGTGAAGCGGAGGAGTGGGTGGATGTGAAATGTGTAAGATCAGGCATGAATGGGTGAGGAAGATGCAAGGAAGGAGTTGCTTTGTTGATGAATAAGGTGTGGCAGAGAGGAATGAGAGACAACAAATGTGTCAGCTTGAGGTGTATGTACAGTAGGCGCGGAAAGTGTTGACGCCATCTTAAAAAAAGAAAACATTCTTGTGGTTAGCAAGGAGAAGTAAATAAATTAACACTCACCATTGAATTTAGTGTTTACTGGCATTCCCCTTCACCTTTATTATCTTCTTAAGGCGTCTGGGGAGACTGATGGCGTAGTTTTGCAGAACAGACGGACTAAAACTGCTCCATAGCTGCAGCCTCAAGTTTAGGCAAAGATGATGTGTCCATACTATGCAGCTGCCGCTTCATGTGTGCCCAGAAATTCTCAATGAGATTGATATCTGGGCTGTTTCCGGGCCAATCTCGAATAAAGGGAACCTCACAGTCTGTTAGCCACTGTTTCACTGACTTTGCAACATGTGCAGGGACAGAATCTTGCATAAATACTTTTGCCTTGGTTTTATCAAAAGAGTCACTTAAAACATCACATAAGAGCTCCAAATAATTGTTCTGGTTCACTTTTTCATTTGCAGGTAGAATTACCAACCTACCAACACCATAAAATGTAAAGCAGCCCCAAGCCATGAGTGAGGCTGGGTATTTAAAAAACTTGGAAGTGTACTTAGGATCCAGGGGGTCACTGCATGGTTTGCGGTACACTCGTGATGAAGGGGTACCAGTGACAGTAAATGTTGACTCATCACTCCAAAGCACAGTTTTCCATTGCTCCTCACTCCAGGCAAGATATTTCTTACAAAAATTTACTCTCTTTTTCTTCTGAAGTGCAGTTAGCAGTGGTTTTTTATGAGCACAAAAACTCCTGTAGCCCAGATCGTCATGCAACAGCTGCTGCACACTTCTGACAGACACATCTGCCAGCAACTGTGGGTTCTTTTCTTTTAAATCCCGTGCTGTTAGCCTTGGATCCTTGCTAACTTGCCTTGAGATCAACTGACGGGTCCTGAAGGTTGTCTTACGAGGTCTCCCAGGCTTGGGACGTGGAGTGGGAGGAATGGCCTCCCCACTGTCCTTGAACCGCTTCACCAGTCTCTGCACTGCCCTCAGTCTAACATCATCTGATTTGCAATAAATGGGAGTTTGTGGCCAGCTTTGTATAAAGTAATCACTTCCACACGTTTGTCCTTTCTTGTCGTTACTTTAGGCATGATGAGAATGTGGTAGGTAACCAAATAACTGTGTTATTTGAGTCAAAACATGCCCTCGTGGTGCATCACACACAGAGACAATCCTCCTCCTGGCCCAAACATTACTGAGCCTGCTCCTGTGGTGCCAAACCTATCAAGCAGGGTTGCCAGCTCCCGTTGAAAAAGCGTCAGCTCATTTCGCATCACAGGGGAGGGTAGTATTGACCCTACTTCACTTAACTCAAAAAAGAATGACGTCGGCAAAAAAAGTCAATACTTTCCGCGCCTACTGTATATCAAGATCAGGTTTGAGACGGTGAAAGTGGTGGTGACTGTAGCGTATGCACTGTGTGGGGACAGGAGTGAGAGAGAAAGACAGGTTTGGGAGGAGCTGGATGAAGCGGTGAAAGAAATGCTCAGGAGCTATAAAGTGATCGTAATGGGCGATGTGAATGGAAGAGTAGGCACTGGTCCTCAGGATAATATAATGGATTGTAATGGAGTACCAGGAGATGATGATAATGGGAAGCGACTGAAGGATATGTGTCAGGAAAGGAGGTTGTGCATTTGTAACTCGTATTTCAAATGCAAAGATGCACATAAATATATATGGTACAGAGCAGTGGTTCTTAACCTTTTTACTACCGCGCCCCCTCTAGTAGTTGGTCCTTCCCTCCACGCCCCCCCTCGCATCTTCAACCAAACTGATAAAATTCCCTCTCAGATTTTAAGGAAAAACTTTAATAATGGGTGTTTTTAGTCTTTTTTATTGAGCATGAATTCTGTGCAAACAATATACCCAGCATATTTAATGAGGTTACTTGCTTACTAATTTGATGAGATACTTGACTCTGCTTCTTAGCTTTAGCTACCAGATCTTGAATGTGTGGTCGGATGGCAGACAGTGCACAAGGTAAGTCCCCTTCAACGTTCAGCCGGTTTCTGTACTTCGTCTTGACTGCAATGAGCATGGAAAATGCAGTTTCACAAAGATACATCGATCCAAACATTGTCAGAATCCGAAAAGCTTGATGTGAGATCAGAGGGCAGACAGGAAGGTACTTGACCCAGAATGTCTCAAGTTCTTTGAGGTCTTCCTCAGCTAAGAAAATACTCTCGCACTTTATCCGAAACATCAGCTACTGCACATTGAAATGGGTTCCTGATGAATTTTGAGGCGTCACGCTTCTCATCTATATATGGTTAATTCTGCTTTCAAGTCAGATAAGTGATTATTATTATTTTTTTTTTAAACACAGATTCAAGGTAACTGTGAATGAAAGCAGAATCTAAGTTACTGAAACTGGCTGTATTTCCATCATGAATTCGGCGTTTCCGGAGGTCGAGTTTGGCCTTGAAGGCTCGAATGGAATATAATTAGAGAAATTCCTACTTTTTCCCCCAGGCTCGCACCCCCCTTGGAATTTACTCACACCCCCCTAGGGGGGGCATGCCCCCCCAGGTTAAGAACCACTGGTATAGAGGGAACGGGGATCATGCTGAAAGGAGCCTGAGTTATCACGTGCTCGTAGGAAGGTCGATGCTGGGAATGGCTGCAGATACGAGGGTTGGGAAAGGATGATGTGGATGTCTGTCAGATCATATGAAAGGTATGCAAGATCAATCTGAGAGGAGTGAGGTGGACCAGGAGAGAAAGGAGCACTCAGGGAGAAAACCTGAAAGTCAAGAAGCTGAGGATCAAACAAATGGCAACTGAATACAGGACCAAAGTAGGCGAGGAGTTAGAATTAATGAATTGGAATTAAATGGATCTGGACAGCCTGTGGAATGCATATAGGGAATGCTTAGTTAGAAATGCTAAAGCAGTGTGCGGTGTGGCAAGAGTAACAACAAAGAAGAAAGGTACAGCATGGTGGGATGAAGAGGTTAAGAGAGCAGTGGAGAAAAAGAGGAAGAAGTGGCTAGAGTGGTTACAAGACAGGGGTTCAACTGAAAGAAGAACTGAATATACTGAGAGCAAGAAGAAGGTAAAGTAACTAGTGAAGAGGAAAAACAAGGTAAATGATGATCTTGGAAGAAAAGTGAATGCAAACTACTCTGAAAATAGGAAGTTATTCTGCAAAGAGGTGTGGAAATGTAGAAGAGAAAGCGGAAAGAGATGTGAAGGTGTGAAAGATGTAGGTAATAGATTTTTAACCCATGGGGATGAAGTATGGACCAGATGGAATGAATATTGTATTTTGAAAGCCTGATGAATGGGAATACAGAGATCAGAGCCACTGTAAACATGACTGGTTTGGGAGGTGTGCAGAGAAGGAATGCAGTGCCAAAAAATGTGACCCGCACACGTGCCAAAAAATGTGACCCGCACACAGGTGAAGAGCGCTGTGATGTGGATGAAAAATGGAAGAGCAGCTGGGGTTGATGAGGTGCATGCAGAGATGATTAAGTGCAGTCGAGAGAGTGGAATGATGTGCTTGTTGGAGATATGTAAGAAGGCGTGGATGAATGAAACTGCCAACAGAGTGGAAAAAGGCTGTGATTGTTCCCCTGTTCAAAAATAAAGGTGAGTGAAATGAGTGCAAGAATTATCATGGCATAAGTTTACTGAGTGTGGCAGGGAAGGTATATGGAAGAGTTATTGAAAAAGTAGGACAGAAATCCTAAGTCCTAGTGAGTGATGAAAGTGTGGCCTTAGGAGTGGCCGAGGATGTGTGGATCACATATTTGCAGTGAGACAGATAGTAGAGAAGGCTTGTGAGAACTATAATGTGTTTATGGCATTCATAGATCTGGAAAATGCATACAACAAAGTAGACAGAGAAGGACTTTGGAAGGTTTTGCGCATGTATGGTGTAGATGGTCAGCTGCTAGGTGCTGTCAAGAATTTTTATGATGGTAGTGAAGCATGTGAGAAGGGCTACAATGTGTTTATGGCAAAGCATACGACAAAGTAGACAGAGAAGAACTGTGGAAGGTTTTGCACATGTATGGTGTAGATGGTAAGCTGCTAGGTGCCATCATGAGTTTTTATGATTGTAATGAAGCATTTGTAAGGGTTAATGGGCATCTAAGTGAATGGTTCACGATCGGTGTGGGTGTGCGACAAGGTTGTGTGATGTTCCCACGGTTGTTCAATATATATACAGTAGGCGCGGAAAGTGTTGACGCCATCTTAAAAAAAGAAAACATTCTTGTGGTTAGCAAGGAGAAACAAATAAATTAACACTCACCATTGAATTTAGTATTTACTGGCATTCCCCTTCACCTTTATCATCTTCTTAAGGCATCTGGGGAGACCGATGGTGTAGTTTTGCAGAACAGACGGACTAAAACTGCTCCATAGCTGCTTGACTGCAGCCTCAAGTTTAGGCAAAGATGATGTGCCGCTTCATGTGCGCCCATAAATTCTCAATGGGATTGATATCTAGGGTGTTTCCGGGCCAATCTCGAATAAAGGGAACCTCACACTCTGTTAGCCACTGTTTCATTGATTTTGCAACATGTGCAGGGGCAGAATCTTGCACAAATACTCTTGCCTTGGTTTTATCAAAAGAGTCACTTAAAACATCACATAAGAGCTCCAAATAATTGTTCTGGTTCACTTTTCATTTGCAGGTAGAATTACCAACTCACCAACACCATTAGTGGTAGGTGGTGGTGACCATCATCCACTGACTTGATGTAGTGCTGCCTACTTCTTCCTTAGCCTTTACCATTCTCTTTCTGAGCCTGCCCTCCTCTCTTCCTATTTCTCCCATCTTTCCTGTCACTTCTTATTGCTTTTCTTTCCTTTACAAGTGGCTTTACATTGAGTGACAAGCCAAATGGTTTCCTGTAAACCAAGAAACCATTTACAACGCTGGGTGGTAACCATATAACCAAACCATACGTGCTCCCTACGTGTCAACAAGTGGGTTGGTGGAGGGTTAGTGCCCCTCCCTGTAAAACAAATAACTCAGAGTCAAATGGCCACCCCTTATGGGATTATGGCATCTGGCAATAGATAGATAGATAGACCAACACGATAATATGTAAAGCAGCCCCAAGCCATGAGTGAGGCTGGGTATTTAACAAACTTGGAAGTGTACTTAGGATCCAGGGGGTCACTGCATGGTTTGCAGTACACTCGTGATGAAGGGGTACCAGTGACAGTAAATGTTGACTCATCACTCCAAAGCACAGTCTTCCATTGCTCCTCCCTCCAGGCAAGATATTTCTTACAAAAATTTACTCTCTTTTTCTTCTGAAGTGCAGTTAGCAGTGGTTTTTTACGAGCACAAAAACTCCTGTAACCCAGATCGTCATGCAACAGTTGCTGCACATTTCTGACAGACGCATCTGCCAGCAACTGTGGGTTCTTTTCTTTTAAATCCCGTGCTGTTAGCCTTGGATCCATGCTAACTTGCCTTGAGATCAACTGACGGGTCCTGAAGGTTGTCTTACGAGGTCTCCCAGGCTTGGGAAGTGGAGTGGGAGGAATGGCCTCCCCACTGTCCTTGAACTGCTTCACCAGTCTCTGCACTGTCCTCAGTCTAACACCATCTGATTTGCAATAAATGGGAGTTTGTGGCCAGCTTTGTATAAAGTAATCACTTCCACACGTTTGTCCTTGCTTGTGGTTACTTTAGGCATGATGAGAATGTGGTAGGTAACCAAATAACTGTGTTATTTGAGTCAAAACATGCCCTCGTGGTGCATCACACACAGAGACAATCCTCCTCCTGTGGCTGCCCAACCATTACTGAGCCTCCTCCTGTGGTGCCAAACCTTTCAAGCAGGGTTGCCAGCTCCCGTTAAAAAAGCGTCAGCTCATTTCGCATCACAGGGGAGGGTAGTATTGACCCTACTTCACTTAACGCGAAAAAGAATGACGTCGGCAAAAAAGCGTCAATACTTTCCTCGCCTACTGTATATGGATGGGGTGATGAGGGAAGTAAACACACAAGTAATGGAGAGGGGGATGGCGTTGGAAATGAATGGTGGTGGATGGAATATCTCAAATTTGATGTATGCTGATGATGCAGTATTACTTGCAATTACCAGACAAGAACTTGGCAAAATTGTGCAGAGTTTTGCTGATGTCAGTGAACGTCGTGCCTTGAGAGTAAATGCAGAAATAAGTAAAGTGATGGTTATTGGGAGAGAAGGTGACTTCCAGTGCAATGTTACAGTAAATGGAGAGAGACTGGAAATGGTGAGAGAGTTCAAATACCTGAGTATTGTGACAGAAAAGAGAGAAAAATGCGCAAACGAAGTGGAAAGTAGAGTGACACAAGGCAGGAAAGTAGCTGGTGCAATGAAAGCCTTGATAAGAAACAAAGGCTTGAGTGTTGCAGCTGAACGAGCCTTACATGAAGGAGTGTTAGTGCCAACTTAACAAGTGGATGAAAATGAAAAGTCAAGAGTGAAAGCAGTGGAGATGGGACTGCAGAGGAATGTATGTGGAGTACAGAGAGTGGATAGGATACGAAACACAGTGGAGTCACCTAATTCGTGTATCTGTAAGCCGCAGATTTGTAATCTGCAGTACTTTACCCAACCGGTATTTTTTTATTCCGCGGAAAAAACGTGAAAAACAGAGTCCTAGGTTTCAAAGTGGCTCATTTCCAAGGAGATTTATAATATCTGGGCACCCATGATGTACTCCATGGCTGCTAGCCAATCACAAACAACCTAGACCCAGCAGCCAATCACAGCCCGGCCCTGGTGGCAAGTGTGCACACAACAGCTGCCATGATTTTTTTACCTCCTGTCCTGCTAACCGCTAAGTACATGTGTTCCCCTGTGAGTTCTGAGCGCTACCTAGCCTTTTTTTGTCAAGGTCACCACCCCTACCTCATGCTGAGAGGTGCTAAGTTATCCCCATCCCCTACCCACCCCATCCACTTAAGCATTTTCGTCCATCGGAGTCAAGTGAGGCCCCTTAATTATTGTTTGTTTCTACTCAGTTACAGTTTATTTCCATTAAATACATGCACTGAATATTTCTAAGACTGTCTGTTTGTGTTTGCTGTTGGCTAGTTAGGTGTAGGTAGGGTGCTGAAGGGGGGTTCCACGAGGGTCCAGACTAAAGATCCTTTTTTCTCATTGGTTCTTAACTTTGTAAACTGCAGATTTTGTAAACCACAGGTAGGTACCAGTTTCTAATTGCCGTGGATTAGGTGACTCCACTGTAATGTGATTCGTGAAAGATGTGGAGTGAGGAAGTCTGTGGACACCAGAATCAAAGAGAGTGTACTGAGATGGTATGGTCATATGGAGAGAATGGATAACAATAGAGTGGTGAAAAAGGCATATCTGAAAGAATTTGAAGGAGGCAGGAGGCAAGGTTGGCCAAGGAGAAGGTGGAGGGATATGGTGGATGAATGTGTGAGGAAGAGAGGTTTGGAAGTCAGTGAGGTTAGGGGACTGACAAGAGATCAAGCTGGCTGGATGAATATTGTGAGGAGAAGCACATGATCAGGGATATGGCACCCTTTTAATGTGACAGCATCTGGACTGACTCTATCGGAAACGTTTATATGAAGCTACAGAACATGTTGAATGTTTTTGGCATATCAGATACAGCCACGATTACGGGGGCTTGCATGGTGAGAGAATGGAAGCATGGCCCATTGGACTGGGCAAATTTGGGCTGTCTGGACACTGCTACTACTCACCCTGTCTTAAGGTGTGAAAGGTGGTACGGATGATGATGATGATGATGATGATGATGATGATGATGATGATGCAGGGTTGGAAAAAATAAGATTTTTTTTTAATTGAAAAAAATATATATATATTTAAATTAGATGGTAGGTGGTGGCAACCATCATCCACTCACTTGATATAGTGCTGCCTACTTCTTCCTTACCCTTTATTATTATTTTTCTGTGCCTGCCCTCCTCTCTTCCTATTTCTCCCACCTTTCCTGTCACTTCTTACTGCTTTTCTTTCCTTTACAGGTAGCTTTACATTGAGTGACAAGCCAAATGGTTTCCTGTAAGCTAAGAAACCATTTACAATGCTGGGTGGTAACCATATAACCAAACCATATGTGCTCCCTCAGTATCAACAAGTGGGTTGGTGGAGGGTTAGTACCCATCCCCATAAAACAAATAACTCTAAGTCAAATGGCCACCCCTTATGGGATTATGGCGTCAGGCAATAGACAGATAGATAGATAGATTTTTTTTAATCAGATTTTTTTCTTCTCCAACCCTGTTTGTGCTTTTGGGAATTCTGTCAAAAGGGTACCATACTGGGTCTTTTTTCCTCCCACTTGCTGCAATGCGTCCATTTGGCATGATTCCATATCACTGTTCAAATAAACAGACTTACAAAATTGAAAATAATAATGTAAATGAGAAGTGGGAGTAAGGCAGTGCACCACATGCCACCACTTCTTGGTATAGGGGAGGTTACCCACACTCAGGGTTGGAAAAAATAGAATATTTATATAAAATATGTAAATATATATATATATATATATATATATAT
>JAGKTI010003297.1:7571-25159 GCA_018397915.1 Birgus latro
GTGTGTGTGTGTGTGTGTGTGTGTGTGTGTGTGTGTGTGTGTGTGTGTGTGTGTGAAGGAGCTGCATCATCGGTCCGGATACCTGTAGAGATCTTGCTAAACTATACAATACTAATTAAAAAGGCTGGATTTTCGCATCATTAATTGAAAACCCTTGATGGGAAATATTGACGTGTAAGAGAATTACTGACGAGTAAGGGAATTATTGACGTGTAAGGGAATTACTGACGAATAATAGAATTACTGATGTGTAAGGTAATTATTGACGTGTGAAGGAATTATTGACGTGTAAGGTAATTATTGACGTGTAAAGTAATTATTGACGTGTAAGGGAATTACTGGCGTGTAAGGTCTGGGCCTTGATAGCAGGCTGTGAAGCCTATGCCCAGAATCAGACACATAGAAAAAAGGTAATTATTAACTTGTGAGGGAATTACTGACTCGTAGGGGACTTATACAAGAGAAATTCTAACGTGTAAAGGAAATTTTGATCTCGACCGTACCTTCTTTCACCGCTCCTCCCAAACCTCTTTCACGACAAAATAAAGAAGAAAAACGCTTGATAAGAAATATTAATTATGCATGTAATATCGGAGAGGGAGATAGGCACGATATTTACGACTGAGAGTGACTACAGTTTAAACAACTGGTAAAAATGAGAGAGAGAGAGAGAGAGAGAGAGAGTGTGTGTGTGTGTGTGTATGTGTGTGTGTGTGTGTGTGTGTGTGTATGTGTGTGTGTGTGTGTGTGTGTGTGCTTGTGTGTGTGTGTGTGTGTGTGAGTGTGTGAATATATAAACCTGGGTGAGTGGGTCTTTGCCTGTCTTGTTTGCTGTGTTGGTGGAGGAGGCGATAGGATTAATGTTATACGGGATTTTATAGGCTGGAGTGAAGGGTAGGAGGACTGGGGAGAGAAGGGTAGGTGATGGAAACGAAAGGAAGGGAGGCGAAGGGAAGGGACGAGAAGAAAAACGAGGAGAGGAGAGGAGAGGACAGGAGAAGAGAAGAGGGGAAATGAGAGAAGAGAACAGAAGCGAAGAGAGGACAAGAGAAGAGAAAAGAGAAGTGATGTAAAGAGATGAGCTGAAACAAGACGATACGAAACGAGACTTGAAATGAAGTATGTAATAGTGTGAGACGAGACAGAAGAGAGAAGAAGAGATGAAAATGGAAGAGAAGGGAGGAGAAGATATGAGAAGAGATGAAAAGAAATGAGATCAGAAGATAAGCGAGAGACACAGACAGAGGGAAAAATAAGGACAAACTTAATATAACAGTGACGGCAATAACAAGAAGTGAGATGTTTGGAGTGATATTTTTAGGCAATAAAAAAAAAAAAAGACAATGGTACACGATGATGGATATAAGAGAGAGAGAGAGAGAGAGAGAGAGAGAGAGAGAGAGAGGTTAAAAGAGGATACTAAGAGGAAGAAGTAACTGGGTAAATGCATTAGAAGCAAGAGGGGAAGAGAAAAGCGAGTAGTTAAGAAGAGGAAGTAGAGCAGGAAAGCAGAAAAAAGTGAAGAAAAAAGTGGGAGAGGGAATTAAGAGGAGGAGAAAGAAGGAATATAATAACACTCAAGAAACACGATGAATATGACAAATAAAAATCAGTGAAACGTAAAATGACTGACGACTCGAAGGTGGACACGGAAGGATGAGACTGAAAATGCACGAGGAGGACGGGCAGTAGGAGGAGGAGGAGAGGGGAGGGGAATAAATGGGCAACCAGAAGACTAGAGAAGAGGACGAAGGAAAGAATAAGCTGAACGAAGGGAGAAAGAGGAGGAAACAAGGAAAGGGAAAGAGGAAGAAACAAGGAAGGGGAAAGAGGAGGAAAGAACAATGGGGAAAGAGGAGAGTAGGAAAGAGGAAGTGGAGGACAGATGAAAAGAGAATGAGGAGGAGAGAAGGGAATGGAAAGAGGAGTGCAGGAAAGAAGAGGAGGGAGAACAGGGAAACAGGAGAAAGTAGAAAAGAGGAAAGAGGAGAACGCAGGAAACAAGGAAGAGAAAAAAGCAGGAAAAAGAAAAGAGATGGAGAGAGATGAAAAGGGAAAAGCGGGGGTAAGGGTAGGAAAAAGGAAGTGGGAAGAGGAAAGAGTAGGAAAGATGGATGAGGGAAAAGGAGAGAATGAGACAGAACGAAAGGAAGAGTGTACTAAAGAAGGAAGGAGTAAAAGAAATAGAAAGTACGAAAGAAGGAAGAGGAGCGAGAGAAGAGGAAAGAACGAAGAGGGAAGTGGAGGAAAGAAGGAAGGGCAAGAGGTGGAGGGCGTAGGAAAGAGAGGAGGGGAGGATGGAAGGGGGGGGAGATAAAGGACAGGAGCTCAGTAATTCGTGCATAGTGTTGTTCTGGCACCATATCAAAACACTGTCAATGGCACCAACATTGGCAGGGACAGGTGTAGGAGTAGAGAAATAGGGGGAGAGTGAGGAGGAGGAAGAGAGAAGAAAACATCAGTCATCAACAACAGGAGCAGAAACCACAACCAACAGAGAGAGAGAGAGAGAGAGAGAGAGAGAGAGAGAGGTGGACATGATAAAAACGAGCAGACAACGCAATTAAAATACTGAAACTTAAAAATTAAAGGCAATTAATACAGAATGGTAAAAGACCAGGTGCAAAAAAAGAGGAAATGAGGAGTGGAAGAGAGTGGGAGGAAAGGAGTAGAATGGAAAAAGTGGACAGAATGAAGTGGGAGGAATAATATGGGAGGAAAAATTGAGGCGAAAAGAAATAGAAGGACAGAAGGAGGAGGAAAGATGAGGAGGGAATGGAATGGGAGGAAAGATTTGTAAGGAAAGCAGAGGGAGGAAAATGTGGGAGGAGAGGAATGAGAGAAAAGATGTGGAGGGAAAAGATGGAAGGGAAGATATGGGAGGAGAGGAAAGGGATGAAGGAATTTCTTTTACATGTCAAATTCTGAGCATAGACAAGACAATCTGTTCCCTGAGGTCCAGCTGTCTTCCAACGCTCAACAGATGGCTACACCTTCACAATCCATCACTTGGGTGTTAATACCATATCATCCTCACTAAATGTATGCTACGGCTAGGCTACCGAGTCGAGATAAAAGCTGTTTAAGTGTTGTATTGTTAGGACATCGGTGGCTCTAGTGGAAAATTAGTTGTGACTGTCTTGGCATCATCATCATCATCATTATCATCATCAATATTATCATCATTATTATTATCGTTATTGTTATTATTATTGTCATATATGAGGCCGAGAATGAGATGGAGGGATGGAGTGGAGAGGTCTGTGAGAGAGTGGTTGTGAGCTGGGAGCAAGGCAGTGAAATGGCGTTGGACAGGGCAACATGGAGGCGATTTGTCTGTGGCCACCTCTTAGGGGATTGAGACGTCTGAAAATAGACATATAGAGAGATTATTATTATTATAATCATTATTATTATTATTACAAATATTTTTATTCTTATCATCATCAACATCGTCATCGTCATCATCATCATTAACCAGACCTTTCTGCTAACAAAGAATGGTATTGTTTTAACGTACAGCAATTCCCCAAACTGTTGCCTATCCATCCAATGACTCATGTTCGTTAACCCTTCCCTGCCTCAGCCGGAGATCGATCTGGCTCCTAGTGGAAGGGGTAAGGTGGAAGGAAGGAAGTGGTAGGGTACGACTGGATGGAGGGAAGTGAAAAGAACGTGAGGAGAAATAGGAGTGAGAGAAAAGACGTGGCACGAGGCAAGTGGAGAGAATAGAGTTGAAGGAAGGAAGTGGAAAGAAAAGAATGGGAGAAAAGAGGTGGATGAAACAAGTGGTAGGAAGTGTGTGTGTGTGTGTGTGTGTGTGTGTGTGTGTGTGTGTGGTGTGTGTAAAAGAGAGAGAAAGAGAGAGAGAGAGGGAGGGAGAGAGAGCGAGAGAGAGAGAGAGAGAGAGAGGGAGGGAGGGAGGGAGGGAGGGAGGGAGAGAGAAAGAGAGAGAGAGTAATGAGTAGAAGGAAGGAAATGGGACGAACTGGATACGAGGGGAATGAGGGAGAAGGAAGAAGTGGAGAGAGAGAAAAAGAGAAAATGAGGGGAGGAGGAGGAGGCGAAATTCGTGAGAGAACAAAAATGGAGGAAAGGGACATGATAAAGAATGGAAGGAAGAGAATCGGAGAAGTAAGAGGAAGTGGAGAGAGAAAGAGAGAGAGAGAATGGGTCATCAATGGAAAGTCGGGGAGGGTAAAGGGGTCGAGGTCAACTTAATAAACATGTATGCTGTCATATACAGAAAGAGAGAGAGAGATGGAGAGAACTAAGTTACCAACGCCTGTAGACCCATTTAAACCTGATAAATTCCTCTGAGTCTTGTAAATCGAATTAAAAGTTTCCATTTGGGCCACTGGACATTGCAACATTGCAACAAACTGATCCGTGTGCTACTCTTCTCATCAAAGGAATACTGCTCAGTATTTCTAAATAAAAAACACAGTATTATAACATAAACTATAAGAGTATATATTATAACAGCATGTCCGTTAGGGGTTTCCATAACTGAAGAAATATGGTTTGATGCTGAACAGAATTTATGGTAATACGAAAGTGAGACTGTAGCAGTGAAGGGATTATATGACTGTACGTAAAAAAAAAAAATCAACTATATGTTCATAACTATTCAGAAACCCATTACCAGCTGGGCACACGGAAGGTGAGGTAACTGACCTTGGAAATACTTCATGTAGTGACTTTTTTTCAGGTAAGGATGAAGGCCGGAGCCTGGGTGGAGGTGGGAGTGTGGGTGGGTCTGAAGCCCTGCCTGAGGCTCTCCCCCTCCGCCGTGACGCACCCCTACACAAACGCCTTTACCCACGATGGTACCAGGCATACATGTACAAGGTGAGTGGCCAAGTACTACCTGTTCTTTCTCTCCTCCACAGGACACATTACAGCAAATACAGTACCCTCGTCTCACCAAACCACACCGTGAACTCTCTTCCCACCACACCACACCATGCACATTCTCTTTCCTGACAACAATAAGTGTTAAATAACAACTGCTTTTTTAACCTAAGGAGGAGTCTCTTGCAGCAACTATAGTTTACTGAAGAAATTACTGACAATGCACTTTGCATAAAGCCTGAAATTTGTGTTATGTGAACAGAGAGTAAACAATGTTAGCATTTCAAGCACAGAATTTAAAGAAATCCAAAATCCTATTTGATAAACTGTACAATCTGATGATTTTGAAATGAAGTATTCCCTCTCATTTCTGTAGGCTTTTTGGATATCATTATTTAGTAGGGCAAACAGAGAACCAGATGGAGGTACGAGAGACAAAGTTTTTGTTAAGCCTGGATAGAATATAACAACTAGTAGTGCACAGTAAAATGGGTTGAGAGGCTGTGTGGTGGTGTGGGACAGCAGAGGTTGCTGTTGCTGAACCTCACCTCTGATTTACGAGTCCTATTAGCTTAAAACGATTAATCTGCAGACAGTGAAAAGCCTCACAACACATCGAATATTTGAAAGCAAGTTTAACGTCATTTCCCCGAGCACAAGAGACTCCACCTTTACTCCATACGAAGAAGCAGTGTATGCTTACTGAGCTTTAGTCTCATGATATGAGAGACATATTGGTTAAAAATTGCATAGATAGCATCGTCAACATCCCTATTACCAAATCAAGAACTACAGTATTAAGAGAATGTGAACTTTTTGGCACAGTTACGTAAAATAATCTGAATTAATCAAGAACTGTATCTTTTTCAACCTGGTAACGATATTTAGTGGTCATCTTTAAGAAGCAGGTAATTTCACTAAATAACTTAGAGTTCTCCGAGAGGCATTGTTCTCTTGAAACTGAGTAAAGTAACTTCCACTGTTCCATCCCCACAGACACCCAGCTTCAACCACGTGGCCAGCCCTATGGTGGGTGAACACAAGAGATTCCAGCCCTTCCACCCCCTGGCCAGGTTCCGAGGCCTGTCCCTGGGCGGTTCCTCCCCCTCCTCCTCCTACCGCGTCTCATACGACCTGCCCTTCGTCGACAACTCTGGACACCGCCTACCCACAGGTATAGCCACCCGTGCTCAGGCCTTCAATATTAATCCGGAATCTGAGTGGTTTTGTAGAATGTTTGGTAACACTTCTACCCTTGCGATTTCTTCTGCAAAGTATAGCTCAATATCCCCCCTATATATTACGGAAGCAAAGTATGTCGACATATAAATGACATACAAAGAAAATTTTACTGTGAAAAATGCTAAATAAATCGATTAGAATGAAGTGCTACGAAGTCTTCTCTGCCAGCCAGAATGCGATCCTTAATCCCTTTGCTACGATATGTCCTTGATAGGCAAAGTGAAACCGTCAGGCGATGGCATAAATAAGACATTATCGTACTGAAGGAGATAAAGGATTGCTTCTACCGCCTTCCTTAGTTGAATAAAATATTTTGGCATTAGCATGATTAAAAAAAAGGTGTCATCGTACTGAATGTGTTACGTTTATGATTAGTCATATGTCTTATATTGATATCAGCCATTATACGATCGTTATTCTTTATTAGGTATCGCACTGATTAAACGAAAACTTCAGTATGTCTTCCAACTTCTGAGACATCCTTGAGTTCGCACACACACACACACATACACACACACACACACACACATACACACACACACACACACACACACACACACATACACACAGTACCGCAACAGGGACCGTCGCCATTAATGCACATGACAGGCTATTTATTACCGGTGTATTATAGTCTCTCTCTCTCTCTCTCTCTCTCTCTCTCTTCATTTGACGACAACTATATCCACACTGGCACAAAACAACATTCATTATGATGTTCAAAACTGTCCACTGATTTTTTTTTAAAATTTCACGTCCATTTATCTGTAATGTTCGCTTAATCCGACCTAAAAAACTGTAGACATTACTGTTTATAAAAGCCGTACCGGTAGTTGTTATCAAGGGCTGAGATATGCAGCACAGCTTAGCTTTGATTTTACGGGAAGAGCAACAGTCATGGGGAAATTATACACTCTTCTCTACTTGTTCTTCCTAAAAAAAGAAAAAAAAGAAAAAATCTGTGCGACTGGGAACTAGTCATAACGTTTGTAACTCACTGTCCTGTGGTCAGATATACGAATAGACTCACAATCAGTTCGCATAGTAGTAACTCTTTGTTTCTGCAGGAAGAACAAGAAAAGTGGAGTGTAGTCTTCCCATGTTTCCTAATCCCCCTACAAAATTATATCTTTGTTACAACAGGAAAATTATCGTAGGCAATATCTGTTTTCTACAGAAAGGGCAAGTAAAGGAGAGTTCAGAATCGATTTTTTTTTTCCGTCCTGCACAAACATACCTTGAAAATCTGTGTTGGAATCATTGCGCTAACTGTTTATGTATACCACAGCTCCCAACGCCCAGCCATCCTTCAAGTACGACACTACCCCTATGTTGGACGAGGAAGAGGACGAGGAGGAGCCCGAGGAGGAGCTGAACCTTGGGGATGGAGGACCCGTGAAGGCCGGGGATTTACTCGTGATGCTGAAAGACATTGCCAGGCTCCGCGGGCTGTCTGGACACACAAAAGGATTCCGCTTCGGCATCAGCAGGAGGAAGTGAAGAGGAGGTGAATTTAGCAAAACAAAGGAGGAGGAGGAGTACAAGACATGGAAGGAGTAGGAGAGAAAAGGGTTATGGATATGAAGGCGGGAGGGAGGGAGGGAGGGCAAAACAGATGTTATCAAAGACTTCAGTTTGGAACACAGAAACATAGGCTGGGTAAAGTGAAGTGAAAGAGAAAAGGACAATAATGAATTAACCAAGAAAAAAGAAGAGAAAAAAATAATGATGTTGAAATATGGTGCAAGTTAGTCATGGCGTTGCAACGGCACATTTTGTCCCATTATGTGCATCCAACACCTCAGCCAACTCAAATAACTTCCCACTCCAACCAGTCACCACTCCGGAGTTTGGTACATGTCTCTCACCTTCCCCCAACTCGCAGCTCTAGCTTACTGTACTGCCGCCAACAATGTGATGAGATTAATATCACATAAACTGAAGAAACATGTGTGGATATAGATACGACTCAAAATCATGAGAAACCCAGATTATTAATTACAGCCTTGTCCATCCCCGTGGGACGAATGTATCAGAGTAGAATCTGACTGATAATTTGATTCATTAATTGTTTTAATATTAATATAGCTGTCACACAAAAGCTCGGTTACAGTCTTTATTCATAGTACAGATTCGTGTTACTTTTTTTCACGGACTGAATCAGTTAATCCTTGTTTATATGAAGTAAAATAAAATATCGCTTGCTTTCTGGTTGGCTCTGATTATACTGAGGTAATGGATCCTCGACTGAATGGGGAAGACGGCTGATGTGTGATCACTTGCTCGCAGAGTAGGCTTATGCCTAGCAAATATCCTCGTGCTGTTCAAGCATTTTGGGAAAAATGTGCTTAACATGACGCCACCATCATTAGCGATTTTAATAACTCATTTTTAATAACATTTCGTTACCTACGAAAAAATGAGCTTAAAGATGGGCAGATGTAAACAACCGCCCTAACTCTCCCTCCTTCCTTGCACTCACCCTTCTTCTGCCCACCGTCTTCCTATCTTGTCTCTGGCACAAGTGGTTGCAGTGACTAAGTTGACTCCCCTCACCCCACATCATTACGGGAACACAATGAAAAGGACTGGTTGCGTCATTACCCATTTTCCATCATTTTAACACCCCATGAAATATAACACCTGTATCCTATAATGTAACTACATCCTAATATAAGTGTCTGCCCCCTCGAAAAGTGAACCGAGTATCACGTATTAGTATTATCTTCCATGATAAAATCTTCACCATTATACTGTATTTGAAGAATTAGGACACCATTATTTCGCACGGTTCAGCACCACGGCAAACTATTATCTCAGGCATAACTTAAATTTGACTGATTATGGGAAATAATTCCATGTCTTCTTTCTTACTCATTAATGTATAATCACCTGACATATCTAAGCTGGTGAATCATAAGTAACGTTTGCACAATGTCCTTCAACTGCAATAGTATTCCATAGCTTTATGCCTTCATTTGTTTTTGAGAGAGTGTACTGTATTATGTATAGAATGATATAAGAGTATATATTTGAGAAAGTACGGTGGAATATAACAATATACGCGTGCTACAGTTATGTTGTTTTCACTGTCCTAATGAACCTATTATACTCAAATGTATGCTACTGCGAATAAACTAAGCAATTTATGTCCGCATTACTGGGCCACTGATACTCAAGGCATTTATGACTCGTATATCGCCAAGACAGTTTTAAATCGCCCGCGGCCATCATAATTCCCCGTTCTACTGATACTTAAAACACTTTAGCCGCCATCTTGTGACGCCACATGTAACTGGGTATTATCTTATGATGACCCAGAGATATAACAGCGAAATACAAATATAATTAAGAAAAGGGCTACGTCACTGAGCTCTATAGTGACGTGCTACTTTTCCGAGCCCTACGATGGACTCAGGAACTGGAAACAAGCAATAGGGAGACGGGAAAGGAACTAGGATGAGGAGGTAGAATACAAAGAAACTGTAATAGAACAGGTAAAGGCATGGCACAAATGAAATCGGAAGAAGTAATGTGCGAGTCAAAACATGCAGTACCATAGACAACTGCATGCGAACAAACTCTGTCTTACTGTTCCTGGCAACTGAACGAATCCCACAAAAAAAGACCGCCTCTAACCATCCTAGGTCCAGGAAAACATCAGGAAAAGAGAGAGAGAGAAGTAACTACCCTCAAGGTTACACAGTGCAATTCTCGCTGTCTACACTAGCCTACCCACCAGACAAGTATGGCACTGACGTACAGAACAAAGCAATCGAATCGGACGTAGCTAATTATTATAAACGACCATGGACTGAGGTGTGGCCTCAAGATCCATGATTATACAATAGTCAACACAAGTAATGAAACGAAAGATGGTTCTGGAACTGCAATCCGGTGCAGACTACATTACACACCGGACCTCAAAACAGACGTAACAGCTATTACACTGTAAATGACCACTTGACCAACATTATACATACTAGGTGACAAGAACGCTGCACTGGGGGGACAGATACTGTCATACATTTAGAACTTCCTCTGTGTCAGTTGGTAGGCCCATCAGTTCCAGATCTAATTTCCCGACATTAATACGCCAAGACACAGTGACTTCCCCAGTTGCTGTCGTTATTGCTGGCCATATCACCTCACTCATTCCAGATTTAGACCCATCACCTATTCTTTCAACAAACCGTTAATCTTGACTGTGTAATCCATACCCACCGCAGTCGCGACTACAACACGATTTTAGTACCAACGTGCAAACTGAAGCAAGTTTAGAAATGAGACTGAAAGAACTGTTTGACGCCCTATTAAATAAGCACTCCACTGACGATGTTGACCATGCTCTAGGCAAATGGCTGCGGGCTATCACCAGTGGTTTGACTGCAGTGATCCCAGGAATACCACAAGGATAGTTTCTCCCCTCACGGACCTTACACACTAGGTATGAAACAATTTACAAGGACTCCGCACTTGAGATGGACGAATTAAACATTTTTAATTCTATAAAGGCACTCAGCGTGAATACACGAATCTGTGTAGACATATGCCAAATGAAAAATGGACCAGGAAGATACACACATAAATAACCTTAATAGATCTGATAACGTTCAGGAAACTGGAAAAAAAAAAATGAAATGCACCAGTGATTTCCAAACCTTTTTCGTTCTGAGGCATCCGTACGATAACATCAGTGTCCTCCATCTACATATTCATTATTACGAAGAAGCAAACAAAGCAGAATCACTCAAATGAGGATGTTGGGTATGAGAGAAAAGCAACTCGAGTGGCTAAATATAAAGAAGTATCCCATGCACATTAAAAGAAAACAAAAAGTGAGTTGAAAGATTAGTGGTAAAGCTAACTGCCTTTTTATTGCTAAGTGATATAACTTACTATAATTCATTCACTTTATCTTGGCCCAGATTTTCATTCTTTTGCAGCCTATTTTCCACAGCTCAGTGGTATGATAATGCAATGCCAAAGTTGTACTGTACATTCCTTCTATTGCACTTCGTAACTAGTACTATTTTCTATTGCTAAACTCTTGCTACAGATGGAGAGATGGCAGTTTTAGACCGTGTTAAACTACCTCTTCTCACGAGCAAGCTCTTCGTCGCTCCAGCGATTTTAAAGCGCGGAGGTTCCTCGTACGGTGCGCGAAGAGGTCCCTCGGGGTTAAAAGTATGAAGCAGAAGTATCACCCACCTCTCCCCAAAGTATCTTCGTGGGGACGCTCACCATCCACTTACTCGATGTAGTGCTGCTAACTGACCTAACCTAAACTGACCTGACCTAACCTAACCTAACCTACTTCTAACCTAACTGAACCACCAGATTAGGATTACGGAAGTCGGCGCTAAATTCTAACTGCCGTAATACTAATCCCACCCTTATCTTTCTGAAGACAGTAATGAAAAGTGGAATGGTGTACAAGTTTGTTAGATAATCTGACCTGACCTAACCTATTTCTAACCTAACTGAACCACCAAACAAAACTGCTAAATTCAAGCCACCGTAATCCTAACCATCGCTGGGACCTCTTTCAAGTATTAAAGTGTCAAGTATTAAAACTATTTCCTACCATTGGACTGATTCGGAGACGTTATTGATCAGATTAAGCATATCATTTTCGCAATATATCATACGAGAGAGTAAACATAAAACAAATTACGGTCCGTAGTCTCCTTCTGGGGACTCGGAGAGGCTGTTCGGCCGGGGTTTAAAGGTACCACACTGGGAGGGGCCTCTTTTCAAGGGTGCTTCGCGAGAACGGGAGGAGGTTGTTTTCTCCTGGCGCCACAGCTGGACAAGGTTGGGGTCAGGCTTATTGGCATCGGCCTGGAGGAATTCGGGGTCCAGGATTTCATCGATGGAAAGTTCTTTGAAGGGGGTGAGTAGTTGGAAGAAGACTGAATTCTGTCTAAGGTCTTCCCCCATGTTCCTAGGGGTTAGGGGACACAGGCCCCTGCCAATGAGGAGGATTCTCAAATTACCCCTGTAAGCCCCTAAAAACTATGTTAGGGACCTGAAACCAGCATAAATCATCACAAACATATACTGCACGACAGTATACAATACAATAATAATGAAGAAGTTGTTAGTGGGTATGGTTATCAGAATTTAGGGTAATTTTGTTGCTGATGACTGCCACGGACTCCAGCGGCAGTATGCACAAAGACCTTAAAAACAATTTTTTGGGCCTGAAAACAGCATATCACAAAATATACACTGAACCACTGTCTAAAAAACTGTAATAACAAAATAGTTTTTAATGGGTATGGTTATAAGAAGTTAGGGTAAACTATGTAGCTGGCGACTTCCCAGAGAAATTCGCGAATAATGATCCTGCAAATGTGGGGGGAGACCTGTATATGTTGCTAACTTCCTTAATCCCCTAAGGGGTAGCTACAAATGAATTGCCTACATGTCATCCTTTCCTCTGCCATCAGGTTGCCCTCAATCTAACTCATCTATCTATCTATCTATTGCCAGACGCCTTAATCCCGTAAGGGGTGGCCGCAAACAAATCACCTCCATGTCGCCCTGTCCCCTGCCATTTCATTGCCCTGCTCCCAGCTCACACCCCTCTCTCAAATACCTCTCCACTCCATCTCTCCATCTCATCCTTGGCCTCCCCCTCCACCTCACTCGCTTACACTCCTCTCGTCAGTCTCTCACTCTTCATCCTCTCCACATGGCCAAACGTCTTATCACCCCCCAAATGTACTTATTTACTGTAAGAAATTCATTGATGGGAAGTTCTCTGTGGGTGTTGAGTTGCTTCCAGGAGACTGTATTTTGTTTTGTTTTTTTAAATTCCTAACTGCTTCATTACCTTTTAATTCTTTCAGTCAGATGATGTCCCTATTTAAGCAAGTAGGTTTTCTGTTCCATATCAAGATTTGTATAGCACAAACCAACGTAATTTTCTGACCCACTCATAAAACTAAAGTTCTTTTAGGGAGAATGTGGGTTTCTATTATCATGATAGATGCAAGTGTACATTTTATTGATTCAGCAGGAAATATAATGTGTAAATAAACAGGACAGTGAGAGACTAATGAGGAGAGTGTATTTGAGTGAGATGGAGTGGGGGAGAGAGAGAGGGAGGCCAAGGATGAGATGGAGGGATGGAGTGGAAAGGTATATGAAAGAGGCAGCTATGAGCTTGGAGCAAGGCAGTGAAATGGCATAGGACAGGGAGACATGGAGGCGATTTGTTTTTAGCCACCTCTTACAGGATTGAGGTGTCTGGCAATAGATGGACAGATAGATAATATTCTTAAGACTTGCCTGAGTTGGTGTAACCTGCAGATACTGATTTTTTTTTTTACTTCCATTAGAAGTTTTTACTTGATGAGTTTGCAGAAAGTTATTGATAGAAAATGTATTATTCAGCCATGAGTGCTTTAACCCGCCGAGTCCCATCGACGTACGGTGTACGTTGCAACTTTTTCCCGTGGACAAACCCAACGATGTACACCGTCCGTCATGCAATTGCAAGGCCTGTCGTGTGCACATTTTTCAACATTCACTGGTGATTTTTGGTACGTAGGCGTGGGAGACCTTCCTCTAGCTGCCGCCAGGTGGGGGCACTCCGGGACCGCGCGTGACCCGCGCTCACCTGCTACTCGGCCACTCACCTGGCAGCAGTGACCTAGGACACATGGCGCGGCGTGGTCTCTCTGATGATGAAATTCAGGCCATTCTGGACACTTATCCTCCGGAATTCACTGGGGATAGTGACTCGCCCTTGGACAATGATGTCCGTGACGTGGGTTACGTGTTCCCTGGTGAGGATACAAGCAGCAGTGACGAGGAGGTCCCGTCACGTAGGAAGCGGCAGTACGATGTATATCGCCAAGCAGGCCAGGGTAGAGGACGAGGACGTGACCGAACCTCCATGCAGCCTGCTCACGAGGAATCAGATGAGAGCGAGGACGAGGACGAGGGCGGAGCACGTGGACGTGGTCTTCCTTCATGGGTGGGCTACGAGAGAATCTCTCCACGTAGAAGCGAAGGAACGAGGCGGCGTATTTGGTATGGATCTATTTCCTTGTTTGGGTATGGTAGAAGTGTAGGGGCGGGAGTGATAACTGTGGAAAGTGAAAGTGGTTGTGTGTTGCGCTCCCACGTGGTGCACCTGGGCAGCAGGCAGGTGTGGTGGAGCCGCTCCCCATTACATTATTCGCCCCGCAGTGTTCCCACGCTCCCTCTCCACAGTCCTATGATGTGGAGAATGGTGCGGGAGTGATAATTGTGGAAAGTGAAAGTGGTTGTGTCTTGGCCTCCCACGTGGTGCACGTGGGCGGCAGGCAGGGCAGATGTAGAGCCGCTCCGCAGTATTCCCACGCTCCCTCTCCACAGTCCTATGATGTGGGGAAGTGTGCAGGAGTGATAATTGTGGAAAGTGAAAGTGGTTGTGTCCTGCAGAATAAAAAATACTACTACCTGCTTACGAGAATATTACGCTCGGCATGTAAATATGTGATAACATATCGCTCGCAACAGTGGTAAGGCCTGTCAAAATGTGCTAACAGTTCTTGAGGTTGAAAATGGGTAAAATCATCGTGGAAGAATATTATCGAAGTTGAAGATAAAAAAGAAAAACTCTGTGCTTGCGAAAATATGACGCTCAATATTACTGTATAGTAAGTAAGGCATGTGAATACGCGATAAAATATCTCTCACCATACTACTGAAGGCCTGTCAATATGTGATAACAGTTCTTGAGGTTGGAAATGGGTAAAATCATCGTGGAAGAATATTATCGAAGTTGAAAATGAAAAAAAGAAATACTGTGTGCTTGCGAAAATGTCATGCTCAATATTACTGTACAGTATAGTAAGGCATGTGAATGCGCGATAAAATATCGCTCACAATACTAGTAAAGGCCTGTCAGCATGTGATAACAGTTCTTGAGGTTGAAAATTGGTAAAATCATCGTGGAAGAATATTATCGAAGTTGAAAATAAAAAAGAAATACTGTGTGCTTGCGAAAATATGACGCTCAATATTACTGTACAGTAAGACATGTGAATACGCTATAAAATATTGCTCACAATACTAGTAGAGGCCTGTCAGTATGTGATAAGTGTTATGGAAAGATGAAAAAATATAATGAGTGTAGAAAAGTATAACGTTAGCCAAAAATTAGAATATAAGTTCAAAGAACAGCCTCAGGGAGTCAACTGTGACAAATCGGCGGTTTTCAGGTAGCCGCAAAATGAACATACGCTTATATCACATATATTTTTGTATGGAAATCACTACATTCTTATACAAAATGTTATTTTTGACCTAATAAATGTATACTGATGTATCAATGTTCGTTTGGTTTAGTTACCCCATCATGGACAACGAGATTACTGCAGCGCGCCTTTATAGAGAACGAGGCCCATGTGCGCGAGGGTATACCTGTCTAGACCACTTCTGAGCGTAAGTAAGCAGTTTCTTGGTGATTTCCCATTGTTTCTCACCAAAAGCGAAAATTTTAGCCAAAAAACAAAAAGTCGAAAATCGGTCGGGATCTGGGGGTAGGCTAGGTAAAAAAAACCGGTCGGGACCCGGCGGGTTAATAGATTTGCACCTGTTCATTACTGTTTGAAATTAAATGTGGCTTGCTGAGTAATCTTTTGCTGTATGTAAAAGGATCATGTTTGGTATAACTGTTGCAGAGAAGAGGGAGAGTGATGAAGAATAAACATTAGCTTTCATCATTGTTCCAGAACTGTACATCGATACAGACAAGAAAAGCTACAAGACACTTAAATTCAAGAGGCTGAGTGCTCTCAGTCTGATGCCAGCACTGGTGGCTAAAGTGGCCAGGGATGCAATACGCAAGGTAATGTACTGGTATTATACTGCTGTAGCTCCTAAGCTGATATTAAGATTTCCTCTCTATATATGTATTTTGTTTTAATTCTGCTGCAACATAAATATATTTAACTTTGTGTAGACCTCATGTGGCAAAAGGGTTTGAAACAACCTTTCAACCTGATAACCATCGATACATTCTTTTATCATCCTGCTCAGTGTATTGCCCCGTAAGGGGTAATACACTGAACTGCAGGAGCTGGCCTGCAGGTTCATGTTTAGTTGAGCCTGGGGCCACAGCAAAGAAAGCAATACACAGTTTGTTCTAGGTCTTGTTAGCTTGATAATTCCTTTGGGGGGCTAATGTTAGACAACTTTAGTTAGCTTAGGAGAAACCTTTTGAGTGCAAGGATAAGGTACCATATCCATTTATTCCTTCAGGACAGTGACAGTAGCAAATGCTAGACTGTTTTTTTCAGCTTAGGAGATTCCTCTATGACTGGAAGTTACACAAGTCTAATTAGAATTAGACTACATGATTAGAATGCACACTGTACAATTTATATTGGACATTGATTCTTGAGGCACTAGGCTTGAAGTAGGAACTTTTGGGGTATTAGAAAAGGGTAGAGTGAGATCTTACTGTTTTAGATTTATCACAGTACTCGTAAGACAGCCTTACTTCAGTTTATTTTTTTTAAACTGATGAGTATCTGTATCCCACATCAGTTGTTTTACCTGCAAGTGAAGAATGCTATACTTAGTGATGAAATCTACTGTCCCCCAGAAACATCAGTTCTGCTGGCAAAATATACAGTGCAGGCCAAGTATGGGGATCAGAGTGCAGAAATCCAAAAGTCCCTGTCCAACGACCAACACCTCCTGCCCCAACGTGTGATGGACCAGCATAAACTCACACGGGATGAGTGAAAGGAGCGCATCATCACCTGGTACCACGAGCACAAGGGAAGGCTTAGGTAACAGATGGGGAACGAACAGTTAACAGTTGACTTATTTAAGAGGAGACAGAACTGAGAGGTTTGGAAGGCAACAGAGATCTTCAGTTCTTCAAAACTAGGCAGTTTAGATAAACATGTAAATGCTAGAAATCATCTCCAATACATTGTTGTCCCCAGAAACTCCCTGAAGAAGGATGACCATGGCAGAACCACTTTTGGTCTATTTCATCACAACATGCCTCTCATTCTGCCAGTTTCAACTTTTTTTCCTCACCAGTGTACACTTTCACTCTCTATTCAGTATATATATTTTTTTTCATCCAGATGTCACTGGTCAAACATATTGATTTGCAGATAGTTCAAACTCATTATTTTTTATATATATTATTTAAATACCTTTTTTTGTAATTAAGAGTAACCTGTGCTGTCTTTTTTGGGGGGACTGTTACCTAACACCATAATATTGTTCCAGAGAGGATGCAATGATGGAATACCTGAACCTGGCTCAGGACTTGGAGATGTATGGAGTCAACTACTTTGACATTAAGAACAAGCAGGGCACAGAGCTGTGGCTGGGAGTAGATGCTCCTGGCCTCAACATCTATGAAAAGGACGACAAGTAAGAGACTGGCTCTTGTGATTGTCATATATTGTAGTATACTGTCAAGCTAGTTGTAAAAGCTACATGCCAAAGTGGCTGTTGTTTGTGGC
>JAGKTI010003297.1:35020-58806 GCA_018397915.1 Birgus latro
TACCATCATCGCTAAAACTTTAATTATAATCGTATACTTCGTATACTTAAACACTGATGCTTCAACAGCTGATTTCAGGACCGTCTATCAGGCTAGAAATTTTGAAGTAAAGGTTTAGCCCTCTTATATTTAATTGCATTTTGATGGTGGATGTGGGAGGACCATATCTAATAACCACAGGGGCTGAGAGACGTTCGTTCGTTCATTTTAAGCTTTCCTCCACCTTTACTGGAGGCCGGGCCATACATTAGCACGGTCAGTGGGGGCAAGCTTTGACATGAAGGGGGAGGACAAGCCGTGTGCCAAGGCGGACGTGCCGCCTTGCTCACACTCTGTTTCCTCTGCAGGGTGGTGGATGCGCTCTTCGCTCCAATTCAAGGAGGGTACTGAGTGGGGCGGTGGCAAATATGTTGGCTGCGGTGTTTCGGAGGGTGCTGAGCGGGATTGCTGCAGTGTGGTCTCTAGGGACGTCAGGGTTGAGGTATGGAGGGGTTTGCCAGGAGGCGGGAAGTGACTGGGCAACGGAGAAGGTAGTGTGAGCAGTGGGTAAGGAGTGCGAGTTTGGCAGTGCTCACATTCTGAGGGAGTGGAGTCGCTTGCTGAATCTAATTCAATGAGGCTGGGATATCCCAGCCTGAGGAGGCGGAGGCGGGTGAGTAGCCGATCATCTTTTGGCAGAGGCAGTGGGAATGGTGCGTATCGTGTGGCCTGAATGAACCACGTTGCAGAAGGGGAGCCGAGTCGTACATGTTGATTGTGATCTTCTCTGCTGCGGTCTGCTGCACAGTGTTTGATTGTTTTCTTGATGCTGGAGAGGCTCGGTGCTATCTCTATATCAATGCTGGGACGCAATGTTGCTTGTCTCACGGCATCATCTGCCTTTTCATTTCCCCTAATGACATGACGGGGGATCCTATGAATGGTGACTGAACCCCCTGCATCCTGTATTCGCTGGGTGGTGGCAAGTAGGTCTGTGATGATGATGTTATCATCAGGAAGAGGCTGTCTAAGGGTATGGATGGCTGCCATAGAGTCAGAGTGGATGATGATGGTGGATGAAGGGTTGTGGAGCAGGGCATCCTTTAGAGCAGCTGCAATTGCCACCAGTTCAGTTTGTAGTGTGGAGGCCCCATTGGTTAGACGGAACCCCTGCGCTCGTCGTTCACAGATAAAGGCTGCAGCTACTCGACCATCAGAGACAGAGCCGTCGGTATAGTAAGTGACATCATCCTCTGGTGTGATGGTATGGATGCGCTGTAGGCCTTCTTGCCGGAGTTGCTGGGTGGGAGTGTGTGATTTGGGAGGTGAATTGGTGATGAATGTATTGCACGGGGGGGGGGGGTCCCATGGGGCCTGGGGGCGATAGTGGGGCAAGAGAGTCAGGAGCTTGATTTATGAATGAGGATGTCTCAAGGGCATGGATGGCTCTGGTTGTGCTGCGGAGCCAGCTGCCCGAGAATATATCAGGGTGAAGGCCTGTTGATGCTTTAATTTGTGATAACAGGGGGAGCAGAGATGCACTGCGGAAGAGTTTGGTGGCATGGGTAGCCACATGAGTTTTGATGCGGAAGTCGAGGCTTATGAGGTCACACTCGAAGCGGAGGTTGACAAGCTTTGTCCACCTCGGTGGGCCAGACATGATTCTCATGGCTTCGTTCTGTATGGCCTTCAGCTTTTGGGACTGTACTGGATCGATGGCTGGGAGACAGGGGCGGAGTAGCCGACGATTGATCTGATGGTTTGCATGTAGAAGAGACAGAGGACTTTAAAGGTGGCTCCTCCCCTTTTACCCGCTAGAGCTCTGAGTGCTGAGATCCAGGTTTTGGTCTTATCTCTCAGGCGTGTGACTTCAGGTCTGAAGGATAGGTGGGAATCAGTGATCACGCCCAGGTATTTGTGAACAGTTATGTATGCAATGGGGGTTTGCCCAAGGCTCAGTTGATCGATAGGAGGTCTGATGCCGATAGGGAAAGCCTTTGTTTTTGAGACGTTAGTTTTAAGGCCGAGTTCTTGTCACGCTGCGTGTAGTTTAGAGAGGGCTTTCTGGGCTTGTGAATGAAAAGGGCCCTATGGATGGCGAGGGCTAGATCGTCGGCATAACACAGCAGTCTGATCCCGGGTCCTAAGTCGATATGTAGGAGGCACTCCACAAGGGTGTGGACGGAGACTACTGCCTTGTGGAGTGCTTTTTGGTGTTTGTGGGGGGAGGAAGTGAAGCCCTGGAAGCGGACAGCAGCTTCACGATCTCGGAAGAAGTCCTCGAGCCAGCAAAGGAGGCGAACCCTCACACCCCTGCATGGCAGGGTTGCAAGGATAGCCTCTGGGCATTCAAACTCGATGGCCTTCTCGGGATCTATGAAGATGGCTAGACCTTTGCCTCCCCGGAATTCAGACAGGAAGGAGCTGAGGCATTCTGAGGCACCTTTGCCCTTAGTGAAGGTGAAGATGTGGCTGTGTGTGGGGGGGGGAAGTGGCCAAGTCAGACGGTGGAGAACCATCCGCTCGCAGTTCTGCCGAGACAACTGAGAAGGGAGATAGGACGGGGGTTGTTAGGATCGTTTTGTTTAGGGATGGGATGTATCACAGCACGCTTCCACTGCGAGGGTACACGACCGAGGGTCCAGGAGTGGTTGAGGAGGTCGAGGAAGGCCTTCTCAGCCACTGGACCCGCATGTGAAAGCATGCTGTAAGTAATCCCGTCTGAACCTGGAGCGGTGTTGGTACTAATTTTGTAGGTGTGTGTGTTAGCTCGTGTAGGGTGAAAGGGCAGTCTGTCTCGGCTTGGGTGTTTTTACTAGTGTGGATCAGGTGTGCTCTGTGTTGGTGTAGCTCTTCTTGTTTGCATTTGATAGAGGGTGGGAGTTGTTGGGGGGAGGTTGTAAGGGCAAAGGCCTCAGCCATGTCCTCAGCTTTTCTACGAGGGTCGGGGTGAGTTGGAGGTAGACAGTGGGAGGGCTAGAGACAGCCTTCAGTTTCCTCCAAATAGACCCGAGATAGGTGTGGGCCCCTGAGATTGGCACCACTCCAGCCATTTCTGCTCTTTTATGCTGTTTTTCTCTGCTATAGAGTGTGCCAGATAACACTCTGGAGATATCGTAGTGCATCAGGAGTGGGGTTGGAGCGATAGATCTTTTTAGCCATGTTTAGCTGGTGATTGAGTTCTTTAACTCTAGGGCTGTAATACCAGTAACAGCGTCAAGAGTGTGGAGAATGTCGTGAGAGGCGTCATCAAGGGGAACGATGGCAGTGCCCTGATTTCTGAGCTGAACCTTCTTGAACTTCAGCAATGGCGTTGGTGATGTCATATGTGGATGAAAAGTTCTCACTGGGAGTGATGATGAAGGCAGGGTACTGGTGAGGAAGCTGAGGAGTGGCAGCAGGGGGCGGCATCAGCAGGCGGGTGGAGGCCCGGGGGTGGGGGTGTGTGGGTGGTGAGGTGCGGTTATGGAGCTCAGAGGATGAGGAAGTGGGGGGGCCTTGGGGGGCCGGTGGTCTTGGCAGCAGATCGTCGTTTCTTTTGCACCAGAGTGAAGCCATCGGCAACGTCAGTGGGTTGGGCGGGGCCTAAGGCGGTGGTCTCGGAGGCCCTGCGGGTGTGGCTTGAGTCTGGCCCTGGTTTACAGGTCATGGCAGAGGCAGAGTCGCGATCTACTTTTTCAGAGTCTGGGTCAGTATCCATACCCAGGGTAGAGTCGACAAAATCGTCTGGATCATGGTCTGGACCAGTGAGGCGGGGTTTCTTGGCCAGGGATGTCATAGGGGAAGTCGTCAGTGCAGAGCTGGGTAGCGGCTCCATGCTACAGACAGACGGACATGCAGACACAGAGCTTGAAAAATAAAAGAAGTAAAGTAAAATAAAATAAAACGGGATGGGGTAAAAAGGGATAGGTGAAGGAAAAGGAGAATTGAAGAAATAGGAATAGACAAAAAAAAAAAAAAAAGAGAGATAGAGATAGAGCGGGAGGTATAGACTAGCAAAATAATATAAAGTAAAAGAAGAGGTACTATAACTGAGGAGGAGCGAAGAAAAAAAGAGAAAAAAGCAAGCTCTTAGGCGATTCCCTATAGTGACGGGGGTCTAACTCCCCACCCTCTAGAGGGCGTCGAAAGAGACCCCGTCCCTGCCCCGTGAGGGACTCACCTAACCAAGCACTATCAGCCCTAACCCTTGCCGCCTTCCATAACCAGGCCTCTAAGGCCCCCCTCATGGAGATACCCTATATTCCTTCAGGATTCGGCGTCGTACTACGGCATGGACTCTAAGGTGGCAGCCGGAGAGTAGCTGAAAAGGAAAAGGAAGGAAAAAAAATGAAAAGGAAGAACAGGGGAGAAACGATAAGAGCCAAGCCAGACTCAAAAAAGCTCTATGAGATGATGGTGAAGTAGCTGGGGAAGTCTGCAATCCACGTTTCACTATGGCGGACAAGATGTTGCCGGTAGAGAAGCAGGGCTGCGTGAGAGAGAGAGAGAGAGAGAGAGAGAGTGAGAGAGTATTCCACTTTGCAGTTTCATATTTAAGGATAAGGCCATAAATCTGACAAATCCTTTGCGGTTTATTTCCATAGTCAAAAATCGTTTTCTCGTCAGCTTTGTCACTCGCGATGGATGTTGCTTATTTTACCTGAATATTCTCTTATGACTGATCAACTGAGAGTTTGTATTAATCTAGTGTTGTGCAGGTTGACAAATTAGTGCTTTTGCCTTAACTTGGCCAGGATTTTGGTCCCTTTTGCAACTAATTTCAAGTACCTCGGGGGGAAGACCAAACAATAATGTGGTTCTACACACTTTCCATAGTACTTCTTAGTGACTGGCATATTCTAGTTTCTCTCGTTACAACTCAGTACTGAAGGATATGAATTTCTGGCAAAGTGGAAGTAAAAAAGAGTTACGGTAAGGGAGAAATACTAGGGAGCTTCCTAAAGAAGGATCCAAGTATGGTTATTTTCAGTACCTTTACCTTTTGATAATAATTTTACTCATTAATGGAGTTAATGGGATTACACTCGTTTTAGGTACACAAGTCCAGGTGTCCGATGATATCCTAAATAATCAATATAGCTTGTTTTGGGGTAAGATATCTTTTGAAAATGCGTATACTAATATCACTACGAAATATCAAGCTGTCATTTTTAATAAACCAATCGTATCAACGTGGGGAAAAGTGATCTGGGATTTGGCAGTACCTCGTCTGTTGTGACTCAGTGCTGCGCGGGAAGTGTGCGTGTGCACAAATCTCTCTCTCTCTCTCTCTCTCTCTAATCCAGTTTCCAGGTATATCCCTTTTGTCGTAACTTGGGCTAATATTGCCGTCTCTCCATCGTGAGTGCTACTGTTACAGTAGAGTAGCACTAGAATATGATGCTAGTCACGAAGTGTTATGGAAAGCATGTGGAGATGTATTGCTTTCTTTTTCTGTTAGAGCTACATGAAATAAGATGCAAAAGGAAGCTTTGGAAAGGATGTAGAGCTGTAGCATTTTGTCTGCCACTGAGCTACGTGAAATACGCTGGAAAATGGAAGCTTTGGAAAGGATGTAGGGCTGTAACATTTTTTCTACCACTGAGCTACATGAAATAAGCTGCCAAAAGGAAGCTATGGGAAAGATATAGAGGTGTAGCGTTCTTGTCTACCTTTTCTGCCAGTTACGAGAAATTAGTTGGAACAGGAAGCTATGAAAAGGAAGTACAGCCGTAGCATTCTTTTTGTGCAATTGGGCTGAGAAGTTCTAAGAAGGAAGCTATGGAAAAGATGTGGGGGTGTAGCATTTTTCCTGCCACTGAGGTACGAGAAATAAGCTGCAAAACGAAGCAATGAAAAGGATTTGGAGCGGTAACATTTTCTGCAACTGAGCTACGTGAAATAAGATGCAAAAGGACGATAAATTTCGCCAGAAGTTGGTGTAAAGCTATGAATTCTCGTCTGTAGCCTTAGGGAGTTGCCGAAGGTGATGTGGTTGGAAGAAACACAAGTGCTTGAATTCTCTACTTCCTCTAAAGTTTCAGGGTAAACAGAACCCATCATCAGTGTAACCTATAACGTTAAATAAATAAATAGGTAAATAAATCAGACTCTAACTTGTTTTTCTCCCATCCAGGTGCAATGGGCAATCACTCGGTCATATCGGTGCCACCACATGAAGGCGTCATCTCTCTAGCACCTCGAATAAAAATAAGGCAAAAAGTCTCCAGCTTTTTAAAATTTGTTGATGTCAAGATCTGTCAAAACCTCAAGACCATTGAAGTGTATTTTTTTTTCTGTTTCATCATTACTTTTTTGGGGGCATTACGAAAAAAAAGAAAAAAGCGTTTTTGACAGTCAGAGAGAGAGAGAGAGAGAGAGAGAGAGAGAGAGACCGTTCAACCGTTGCTCAGTTGCTAGCCTACGTAATCAGTTCCAAGATGACAGAAAGTAAGTGCGCATGGGCTTCACTGCTCTTGTGTCGGCTTATTTATAGGAAACTGATGATTGTCAGTGCACTTCATCGGCGGAAGATATTAGAAGTGTGTTTGTAGAGAAGGCTGGAAGCAAAGATAAGAGGGAGTAAAGAGGAATTATCTCAACAAATGGAGATAAGAGGACCGGGGCGAGGAGTGGGGAAAGCATGGTGTAACTCCTTTGACGGTAAGCAAAATAACTCCCGTCTTTTTCCTTTTCCTTTAATCTTATAGCTATTAATTAGGGCTGCCAGCGAATAAATTAGGACCGTGCAAATAGAATGGTTTAGGAAGGAAAGAATTCAAGGTTATTTAGAGGCGGCAACTTGTGATTTGGCAAGTGAAATTCAGACGAAGCGGCTTTTTCAGTACTGTCGCCGTATTGCAGTAGTTCAAGTGCATTTGGAAAGCTAGAACTGTGAACCCAGTGGACTGCAGACTGAAGGGGCCCTCTGCAGTCCACCATCCTCCTTGGGGGATAGGGAGTTGAGGGAAATGTAACCGGGCTGTGGAGCCGCGTAATTATACTAATGGTGCCACCATGTGAAGGCGGCATATTTCTAATGAACAGAATAATGCATCCAAAATTATGGCTTTTTCGTGGATTTTTTTTTTCCCATTCATGGAGAGAGGAAGGGCAAGTTTACTCAGATTTGACTAGTAATCAAGGAGATTCCTTCCTCATTATTTAGGGTCATCAAATTTCACATCGGGAATCGAACCTATAGGCCAATGCAAGGCCGTTACTCCGACTGAGGCGTCCTGACCACTTGACCACCAGGCGCCGTGACTATTTATTTATTTATTTATTTATTGAGGACGCCTGAATAACTTGCATTGAGTGACTTCGAACTGTTAAGGGTTAGCTATGTAGTGTCAGTTACTCCCATCACTACCACAGTTGAATTCAGTAATTAAATAAAGTTGGCTGATGATAACGAATAAAATGGAAGGACGTGATGGTGCGGAGGGTTTACCAGTTAGGTTTCGTCGTTAAGCTTGGATTGTCTAAAATGGATAAGGTTTAATATTAGCTGACTTCATGAAAAACACAGTTCTGTAGGGCCTTGAACTTACGTTAATAGGTTGTGATAAAAATATTCAGTATTATAAGTTAAGGATATGCGAGATTTTACACAGGGTTTTCATGTGCTTATTTGTAATTCATTGTTATTAGGAGCTGTTAGTGGGTATTTAACTGTAGTTTCTGGAAAACAGCTCAGTTCTTGGCGGCCATCTTAGGCGGGAGATTTATGCCCAGGATAGGTGCCGCCACCAATCACGGCGCGTTTCATGAGGGTCTGGTGCCTCGGCCAATCACGACCCTTGAATCTCTTCTAGGGCGCGCGCGGAAAGTTTAAATTGTCTCCCCCCCCCCAGGTGCCTGCTGTTTGATTACTCTGTGTTCATAAGCAACCCTTTATTCCCATTATGTAGCGTAAAGTAAAGATTAGGCAATTCCCACAATGTAGGGAGGTGCTTCTCCCACCAGCACGCATACATTTTCCCATTGCCCCACCTCGTCCCCTCGTCTACATTCTTCCCTCACTTCTTTAAAATATCAACAGGATGGTAGTTGAAACTCAAGGTTGCAGTATTTAGGAGTAAGAACAATCCTAGGTTTTCGTAAAGTATTTATGAAATTCAGCCTGATCTGACGTGATGTTAAGATTGGTAAAGATTTCATGGTAGAGGATAAGAGTAACTGGCAGTCCTATTTTACCCCATTTTGTGATGTAAGGGCGACTCTTGCTATCAGTCTGGCTATTTTATTCATGGATTTCTCAACGTCACTATGGGAGGAGCTGATTATTGTTAAATTTAGCCGAGTAAAGTCTCAAGCGGAATATAATTATCTGGTATGCTCCTTTTAGTTTGGCCCAGATTTTGGTTCTGTTCTAGTTTATTCCTCAGAGTATAGTGGCACAACAACACGCTATATTCCTTTCATAACATTATTACGTGACTGGTAAAATGTTCCTGTTAATCTCTTGGTATTCAAGATGAAGAGTGCAGTTAGGACGTTTGAATAAAAAGCGTAAAACCGCTAGAATAAAATACAAAACGCGTCTTCTGATTGAGAGGTTAAAGTTAGATGACCAGTGTTGGTAGAATTATATACGGTAGTAAAAATATCACGTTATGGATCAAAACTATTCAAGAGCGTTATTCTGCTCAAATAATCATTACATAATTATAAGCTTTCTCTAGTATAGTGAATCGGTTTTGGAGGACGACCAATGATCATAAAACCTTGCCCTGCTGGTAAGCTCACCCAGTTAGGGGATTTATTTTTCAATGGTAGTTTTGTGCAAATACATACTAGGATAATTTCTGATTAACCAATAGCTCAGTTCTTGGCAGCCATCTTCATTTCTACCCATGGCGGGAAATTATCCCAGGGGGCAGATGCCTCGACCAATTACAGCGCGCGTTTCATGCCGTCTTGTTTCTGGACCGATAATGGCTCTCCTTGGCGCGCGCGGAAAATTTAAATTGTTCCCACCAAAGCTGCCCATGATTTGATAATTTTCATAAGCAGACATGGCTGCCATTAAGAACTTAACATTAATTCCCTTAATGTAGCGCAAAATAAAGAAAAATATAAAATTCTCACAATGCAGCAAGGTGCCTGTCCCATCCAGCTCCCTACTGTCTTACCTAATTCTCTCATCCCTTCCCACTTCTTCTCCTTTACTTTTTCCTCCACTCCCTGAAGATAACCACCTGGTCACTGAATCTGTTCAGGGTAGCTAACGTAACGGTAATGCTAACAATCCCAGATTTTCATCATGATATTACGAAATTTAGGTTCATCCCGTCTTGCTGTACGGTTGGGGAGATAGGGAGCTCACGTAGTCCAGTGACATATTTCAACTTTTTTTGATTGTTTAATGACGATCTTGTTCAGCCTAGATTTTATTTCGAAGTAGAGGAGTGAGATGCAACCTTCATTAACCCCCGCACAGCTCGAGGTCCGCCCAAACTGAATAAAGTCGCCTGGTGCCATATTGAAGAAAATGTAAATATGCGTCATCGGATTGAGAAGGATGAAATGAAAACGGACAATCCCATATTACCCTTTTGAAGATAAGCCTGATGTAACTTTTTTTTTTTTTATTATTACGCAAGCGGAATTGGACGGTTCCTATTAACCCATTATTTACTTGATGTCCCCCCTAGGCTAAATAAAATCGTGTGAATATTAGAAGTATTAAAAACGTTATCAGATTGAAAGGGTTTTTAGGCTAGATGACAAGCGTTGGTAGAATTACGTAACCTCCCAAAATAGTCACGTCTTTGATCGAACGTGTGCAAGGGCGTTATGGTATTTCGAGAACTATTCAGTTACCGTTTAGTTAATTCATTTGTCATATTAGCGCTTGAATAATACCCACAAATTAACCACTTTCTAAAACTTATAAACTATAAAATGGGACAGTTTTTAGGCTACCATTCACATGTTGAAAATTTGGCATTGTTTTAATGAACAAGTGAAATTCATTTATTCGCCCAGCTTAAAGAAAGATCTTACGTGATAGCTGGTACTAAGGTTAACCATTCAATACTACTACTACTGTACTACTACTACTACTACTACTACTAAAACTACTACTACTACTACAACTAAAACTACTACTACTACTGCTACTACAACTGTTATCAATGCTGATTATTATTATTATTATTATTATTATTATTATTATTATTATTATTAATTTTACTATTATTAATATATTATTATTGTTCCTGCTTGCCCCTCGCTTGGTTTATGAGAATTTTAGAACTACAAAGCTTAGATGTAGCTGTAGTTATTCCCTTCACTACTAGAATAAAGTAATTGAATAGTCTTCTGGTGGAAAGTTGCATAAAATGGAAATAAGTGATCGTATTGGGGGATTAACGGTTAAATTTTGTCCTGCTAGGCTTGTGTTGTATGTAATATTAGTAAGGTTTCATGTTATTAACATCGAAATTGCCGTTCTGAGCAACTTTCTGAACTTGGTACGTTTATCATGGAGTATAAAGAAATGCAAGGATAATGTACCTTTATAATATCGGGGCATAATTTCAAAAGCAAGGCTTATCACACGAGAGTATTTTCCCCTTTGTTAATGTATAGGCACATTCCCTAAAGTAACGTGGTTTGGTTTTCTATGGTAAATTAAGTGCAAATGCTTAACTGATTAATTTTTGGTTTAAGCAAGGGCTCCGTCAGCATCCTGCATGAATTTCAAAAAGGCGCGAAATTCATACCTGGAGCTCGTGCTGCGACCAATCACAGGGCTCGGATCCCCAGGGGGGAGATGGGGAGATTACTTAGGATTCTATGGGTAAAAAGTACCGTAGTGATCGGTCGTGTGAGCATATGCTCTTTAACGGTTAGGATTGATTCTGTTACGCTTGACTGGCGTGTACAATTTGAATAAGGTTCCTTTGCAATTTTTAGGTAAAGCCCTTAAATCCGATGACTTTTTCGTTATGCCTGCTGTCTTCGGCGGCTTGATTCAGGTTAAAGAGAGGTTGGTTAGTTAACACTAGTGTGGAGTGTATCTTCGTTTAACTTTGAGTAGAAATATCAGTAAGCAAAATACGTCATCGGACTGAAGGGATTAAAATTTGATACTTATAGAGAAAAAGAATTGGTAGAATATTGAATGTTACAAGGATTACAATATTGAATGTTACAAGGATTACACAATTTTATTCTATCAGTCATGTGTCATTAAGGGTTTTGTTGTGAGGTAACTTTAATCAATACTATTATACGGCAAAGTTGGAACATTCTGGAAACAGACGGCTTTGTTCGTCGCTGTTGTCAACCGGTTGGCGTTCAATTCAAAGCGAGGGTAATCGTGCCGCTACCAATCAGGGCACCCGATTCATACCAACACCCGAGGCCATGCCGGGACCAATCACTGGTCTTGTTGCATTCCGGGAATCCGTGCGCCGACCAATCACAGCGCGCGATGCATCCCCCTTTGGCCTGAGATCTCCCCCCCTCCGACGTGAAGCGCGCCATTTGTCTCCAAGTCGTCGTGGAACGTGTGTGTTGTCCGCTTTCCGTGGGTGAAGTAACCGGCTTTGCTCTTTGCCACCTGTTGTCAATTGGAACGAACTCACCGCAACGCACGAAGGGAGGATGGATGCGACCCCAACCAACGGAAGAGATGATGATACCCCAACCCACGAAGTACGGTGGATGATACCGTACGATGGATGGCACCTCTACCCACGAAGGGAGGATGACTTCAGCGCTAACGCAAATCTGCCTCTCCAAAGGTGCTGCCTTGTTACTATATTGTAAGCATAAGACTTTATATATTTCCATACCTGATTGTTGCGGAAATGTGTGAAATATCTAAGTGCAATTTACCTTCACTACGGTGACATTTTTATATTGCTAGAGGATATTGAGATTTTTGTGTACTGGCTTCTGATGTTGATGCCTAATACCCGTTTGTTTGAAGCGTGCAATACCTTGTGAGGTAATTATTTCACTTTTACTCCAGCTCGGCTGAAAATTGCTATCCAAATATTTTCAAGGGGCAACCATTTCGTTTTTAAACCCCATCGCCATCTTGAATACTTAGTTATATGCTAATCACGATGAAGTGCATGTAGCAGTCTTTTTGCCACAGCTGCCAAATGTTAAGTATAGCTACTTTAAAAATATCAAGTTGAAAGTAAAGGATAAAATGTCATCGTTGTGAAGGTATTAAAAGGGAAGATAGGTAAAGGTAAGTTTAAAGTACATTATATAGTATTTTCTGTTCTATTGATGTTCTCGCCAAAAACAAAATTACGAAATTTTACTCTGCAAGGTTAGGTAAAATAATTTGCGGCGAAAATGCTGTAAAGTGTCTTAGAATTGTTTTTAAAAAATCAGTCTTGTAATTTTGTTTTTGCCTGAAATTATAAAAAGTTGATAGTTGTGCGCGAAGCAATAAGTGGCCAATTACTGTGAAGAAAAGTTGTTTACATATTAAGTTTCCAGTTGCACTTGAAAAAAGTTGCCAGTTAGACGTGTGAAAAAAGTTGCCTATTACATGTGAAAAAAAAGTAAAATTATCGTTTCAAACCCTAACAGATCTTGAACCTTTTCGATATTTTAGACAATTAAGACACTTCGGTTCTGTTATCGTTTCAACTAATAATTAAGAGTTTTTGATATTTTTTTTTAAATAGAAAATTTAACACTGACATTTTATTTTATTCCTCAAGGATAGGTTAGGTTATCTTCAGGATTGAAATACGAATTTGCGAGAAAAATGCTATAGAAGTGTCTTCGAATTGTCTAAAATGCTGAAAAAAGTTGCAGCCGTATGCTTAAACACAGATGGAGAGGTCCTACATTGGTCCCTACTTTACTTACTAAGGAAAGCACAAGCAAACCCTCAATTTGTACACGGTATGTTAAGAGAGCATAAGGGAAAGGCGGCGGTTGTAGCCCTGCCTGACCAGTTGGTATGTCGGAAGTGCTTCCGTGGGAGTCGTGACTATTCTTTGTACAGGCGATGTCACTCAACAACGAAACTATAATTTTCCGTTTTTTTTTTTAGTACGTATACTTTACATACTTTTACAGTAATGAACTTTTCAATCACTACTTATGTTGTAAATATGATAGCGCTGGAGATAGATTAGGTTAGGATGAATTTGGTTGTTGCCCTGGAATCGGTTAAGGTAGCCCTAAAATAAGTTAGGATAAATAAGGTTGGGTTGAATTACGAAAATTTATGCAAGATTTGGGTAAGTGAACACTGATAAAGGGCAATTTGGCCGAAAAATAGCGTTCTGAGATGGCGTTCGTCAGTCTCCGCGCACAGGTTAGGATAAGTTTGGTTAAGTTAAGCATAAAATTGGTTAGGTCTGTCTAAATAGGTTAGGGTAAATAAGGTTGGGTTTTTACGAAATTAGGCTAGGTTTGGATAGGTAGGCTCTGCAAGGGTAATTTTGCTCATATGGCGCTCAAAGATGGCGTCCATCTGTCTTCATGCCCTGCAAGGTGAACAAACACCACTTTTTAATGCACCTTTTACCACATTTAAGAAACGAAAAACACCGAAACTTGAAAACGCAATTCGAGAGTGCTTGAAGAACTCCATGAAGAGCTAAAGCAAGGAGAAAATGCAAAATAAGGTGGTCCTGTGTCTCCTTAACTATTGCCAAGAATTATGAATAGGATACTGCTGATTATTAATTAAAAATAGTATTAGAAGAAAATGAAAAACAGCTTGCAGTGCCTAAGATTAAAACGCAAAGATCTGATGCTGCCACGACGCTTCATAGTTTGGCCTATGAGCGAAGAACAGTACCTTTCTTGTATTATGTATTAACGTATAGATCTGTAGCGTTGACTGGGCGTTCTATATTACGTGGGTAACGTATAAAAGTGGTTTGCACATGTCAGTTTTAGGATTGCGATAGCACACAGTTTGTCAGGATCAGGTGCTATGCTTTTCTTGGAGATGACCTATCCTAGGAAAGAGACGGACCGTTCAGCCAGGACTCATTTAAACGGCTTGAGCTTAAGCCCTTCATGTTGGATGCAAATGAGGACTTGTTTATGGCGCCGGAGGTGGTCAGCCCAGGTTCGGTTAAAGATGATAACGTCATCTAGGTATGCCAGGCAGATTTCCCAGGTGAGGCCACTGAGAACTGACTCCATCAATTCCTGCCGTCACAAAATAGGAAAAAAGTGCCTATCTTCGCCAGATAATTTGAGAGCTCAAAGTTGGTCAACTTCTTCATCTCTTTGAACGATCTCTTCGTCAGCAAAACAACAGGAATAATACCAGCATCAGTTCTACTCAATACTATGAGGATGAGAAGTAGTGAAATAGAAATTAAAAGTCAAACAAATGGTGTGGATGTATCATTACCTCTTGGGACTGAATGTTCTTTTCTTTAGTTATCGATCTGCTTTATTCATTATTCATTTCATATATCATGATGGAATTCGAAGAAATTTACTTATTTGGGATATATGCAACGATGTTTTAATGTGTGTGTGTTTTTTTTAAGTGTCCGACTCTGGGCATAGGCTTTACAGCCTGCTATCAAGGCCCAGCCGTCCTCCTACATACCATACACCTCTACTTGTCACCACTTCGGAGCTAACACCCACCGTCCATATTGAATACATGCTAGGGCTGTCTCATACAGGACTGGTGTATTGGTATTAGCGGGGTTATTTTTACGACATGTCGGCGGGTCTTCTGGTAGATCAGTAAAGCCTGATTTAATGAAATTCAAATCCTTAAACTGTTCCCTGCCCCAGCGAGGATTCGAACCTGGGTCCCTCGGGACTGCAAGCCAACTCTCTACCGATCGAGCTACCGCCTTCCCCTAATGTTAGAGCAACATTGTTGAAGATTGTACATACAGGCATTATGTCGGGATGGAGCTTCCTGGGAGGTCTGGAGACTTCTGGAAGTGGAGACTGATTGTAGCAATCGATGTTGGTGTGTAGTTTCTACAGGAGGTCCAGCCCTAGGTAGCCATCATAAGCATTGCAGACTGAATTTTCCCACGGATAGGCAGTGGGCCATCTCCCATATTTAACGAGATGAGCTGAAGTGGAGAGATGTGGGTCAAAAGCCGAGGCTTGACGGGAGTAAAAGTGGTGGTAGAGGCAGGATCTGGCTGCTCTCGTGTCAACCAGTAGCTTTGCTAAACCCCATTCAGTCTCATCTCATCGTAGACTGGGGGGTGATATTTTTTGAGAGGTGGCCCCCTGCTACCTTGGGGAGGTGTGGGAGCAGTCCTAAAAATCCAGTTACGGCGTGTCTTCGTGCGGCCGTACTTC
Source organism: Birgus latro (assembly GCA_018397915.1). Classification (NCBI taxonomy): domain Eukaryota; kingdom Metazoa; phylum Arthropoda; class Malacostraca; order Decapoda; family Coenobitidae; genus Birgus; species Birgus latro. The sequence goes on from JAGKTI010003297.1 coordinate 50,270, forward strand.
ACCAGGATGGGAGTTCTCGGAAGTGGGTGTGTTATCTTCGTCGCAATTATCATGTAGAGACCTTGTGGCGCCCTTGGGTAGCCGTTTTTCGTTGGGCAGCTTTAAATTGTTCCCGTATGTCATGAATGGGGCATTGGTGATTGCATGCTGAAAACTCACATGGGTTTATGGAGATCAGGTTGGCATTTTCCTTAGGAGGGGGGCACAGTGGCTCGGAGGTAGAGCATCAAGCTCGGGACCGGGGGGTCGCGAGTTCGAGCCGCGCCCTGGACTGCCGTTCCAGGAGGGGTAGCGCCCTCCTGTTACCTAGCGGGGCTATATGATCTCATTGTAAGGTCTAGCTCAGGGGATTCTTTAATCCTTTTTTTTTTTTTTTTTTTTTTTTTTTTTTGTGGAGCGCCCTGGGCATACTGGGTGTTGGTGAAACGGTTCGGGTGGTGGGGGTCCGTTGTTTTGGTTGTACTTTGTGCGTTGGGACTCTGCAGACTGCGCTGATGTGTTGTGGGGTGGTATGGGCGGCGAGAAGACGCCTGACTAGTTGAATATCTGTCAAGGTCTCCCGTTGGGTCATAGATCGTGAAACGTTCTCCTACAGTGCTGGGGAGGATCCTTAACAGTGTTGAAAATATGTTGTTCTCGGGTACGCAGCAGTGACTGGTTACCTAGCCTGGTTGAGAGTGTCGTCCAGGTTGCCGTTGCAGGTGAGGGTGTCGAGCTGGGACAAAGCTACTACTTTTCCTAGTGATGGTGTGACTGCTTGTGTCACAATTCACGTAAATTGTGCCCATGTCAGCTTGGGGACGATCTTTGTGGCGATAAATGAGACTGCTTTTTGCAGGTGAGGTAGTGTTACAGCTATGTTTTCCTTGTTGTGTTCAGATCCAATAGTTCATGCACATGTATATGTCCATTGCAGCCTTCGGGGTCAAATTTGGATAATTCTACATGTGGTTTGGCTGCCATTTTGTCAGTTTTTTCCCTTTTCATTCCTAGTTGTGGTTTCTCCTGACAGGATCGAGAACCACCGCTGCCACCAGTGTTATGCCACGTACTCAGAGATCAGCTTCTTGCTCTCTGAGTATGTGAGTCTAAAATTGGGTTCTTTCTAAGACTGGGTCCAGAGGATGCAACCAAAGGAACAGGGCATAAAAACACAGGCTAATCAGTCTTACACGTATATTACCCACAAAAAGTACAGTGACGACAATACAGTATGATAGATTACACACACTATATAAATAAGGATCTGAGTCTGGGTCTAGTGGCCTGGTAAGATAACTGCAGGTGGCACCCAGGTGTGGGAGGTGTCTCATCAGGTGTGTGCTCTGTGAAGGGGTGCAGTACTACTATTTTACTCTTGATTGTTGGGTGTGGGCTGCTGGGTTGTGTAGAGGGAGGCCTTTCACTGGCGGTGCCTCCGTCGGTGTGTCGGCCCTCGGGGCTGTGCCCGAACAGGTCTAGTAGGCGCACTTCCTTGCGCCTGCCCTTGGTGGAGGACGGTTTGCCTGCTTGTCTAGGGAGTTCTGGGGGCGTCGCTCTTTGTCTGGTGTCTGTGGTCTTGCCTTCGGTGGGAGCCCGACAGGGGCCACATGCAGTCTCTCCTCTCCAGGGAGCCTGTCAGAGGTTTCCTGCTGTCTCGCCTCCTTTGGGAGTCCAACAGTGACTTGTGACTTAAGGGGTGCCAGTTGTAATGAGTGTACCCCAGGACTTGCTATAGGCCCACTCCAGACTTCTTCCAGCAGTGACTTAGCTGGGGAGCCTGCCCAGCCCCCTTCGGTGCAGGGAGAGCGAGAGGGATGTCCTGCTTGGCTTCTGGAGGAGTGAGGCGAATGTGGGGCATGAAACACTTGGTCTCTGGGGGAGTGAGGCGAGCAAGGGTCATGGCCCTGTATAGGTGCCAAAGGTTCAGCAGATGAGGTCCACATGGTGGGCAGGGCTTTCCCCGGCGGGTATGGTGTGTGGCGTTCTGCCTGTAGGGTGGTGTGCTCGAAGGGCACGTCCTTTCCTTGAACCTTCCCTTGCTGTCCTAGGCCTCACAGGCGATGTCCGTACGGTTGACGGTGCCTCCCCAACTGGCATGTTGGGCGCATTGCCATGGTTCTGCTAGACATTGGGACTGCAGGTGAGAGAAACGAGGCGGGCTTCCTCTTCCCGATGAGCACGGTGGACGTTGCTGCGGTCCAGCTCATGGTGGGGCTGCAGGTGAGGGAAGCAAGGTGGGCGTTCTCTCCCCGATGAGCTCGGTGGGTGTTGTCGCGATCCTGCTGGTGGCTGTAGATAAAAGGGGCATGATGGGTGTTCTTTCCCCAGTGAGCATAATGGATGTTGTTGCAGTCCTACAGAAGGCAGTAGGTGAAGGGAGCACGGTGGGTGTCCTTTCCTCAGTGAGCATGTTGAGTGTTGTCACGGTCCTACTTGGGGAGTCTGCCGGCACACAGATCTTGCCCCGATTCCGTTGAGTGCTGGTCCAGGTGGAGGGTAATGCGACAGGGCAATGTACCTCTAGTTGATTCTGTTAAAGGGAAGAGGGGCGCGTGGTGGTTGGGGATGTACGTCCGTTTTGTCCCGATTGCTTGTTCTTTTCATGCGCCTCTATATGGTCTCCCCTTAGTACTACTCCATACTCGTCTGGTATTTCACGTAACATATAACGTTAAAATTAAGACTAATGTATATTAGACATGCAAGAAGGATGTATAATTTTAATTTTTAATGGTTTGGAGTGTTGTTCATTGAAAATGACAACAGAAGTTGATTGGGAGTCTACTTGGGGCCTGGGCAGGGGCAGTCTTGCTTTCACTCTCTCTTATTCACTCTCAATGCCTGCTCCACTTTGATGTGCCTCTTGACTCAGGCACATTTAATTGTCTCACTATGTCACATGTGTTTGCTCCTTCCTCTGCAAGTTTGATAATTTTCTTCTCTTCCACTGTGAACTGTTTCTTAGCTTTTACCCCACATAAATTCCCGTGACTTCTTCACACTTCTCACCTTTATCACTCTTGGATGCCTCTGGCCTTTTGTCTACCCTCTCACCACCATCTTGGCCACCAGTATGACCCATGCCAGAGGTAGAAGCTATTAAATTTAACGAACAGTCGCCGACCGAAGTCTCAGTAGGAGGAAAACATTAATAAGTGGTGACTAAGGAGTGACGTACGATGCCAGGCTAAATGCCATTCGACTTGTGCACATCGTCAAGGTTGCCAGGGTCCTCACCTCAGCAACTCTGCCACCCAGGTGGTCGCTACTCGTGCAGCAATACCCGCGGGGTTTTATTAAAGTTATGTGTAGAAAAGTTTCCAGTTGAAAAGTTGCCAGGTACGTGTGAAGACATTTCGCTGCATGTGAAGAAAAGGTTTCCCGTTGTGTGAAAAATCGTTGTGAAGTGCAGTGAAAACTGTTAACTGTTATCTCCACCAACACAGTGTATGCTTATGATTGATAGTTTGGCTGTAGGCTATATATTCGTCAGTGTGGGAAGCTAGGTAAAAAATATTCTGAAACAAGCGAGGCATGGCAATAGATATGGTACCCTATGATTATAATTGCAAACATCGTCCTTGGTAATTGTTAGGAGTATGGAGAACTGCAACATTAGCACAGATGTGCATCAGAGGTCCTCTGTCAAAATTTGGTGTCAATTTTTTTTTTACTTAGGCTTGTCAAATATCACTAATGCCTGGCGACTGAGTACTTCTAATTCCTGTTTGCAGAATATGTGGAAGAGAGCAAGGATCAAATGACAAGTATTTTGAAGTGCCAACCTCTGCCCCATACCACATCTTCAGGATGTGGAATGACCCCTGACGGGAGCATGGAGAACTTCTGCGTAGCACAGTTCTGCGTCAAAGGTGCCACATTCAACGCCATCACTACAGCTTAGCAATTGAAGGGTATACAAAATATATAAAACTACTGGAGATCGTGGTCTAGGCAGTGTGTGTGTGTAGGAAGTATCGTATAATGAATTTTGAAGTGTCCAGCTTAAATACGAGTCTAATGAGTATAACATTTTTCAGATCTAACCTGTGGGGTAAGGATACACAAGGGCCATGGGGGGGAGGATGAAGAGGGTAAATACTTGATGGAGGGAGAGTGGGAGTGAGGGTGTAGGGAAGCAAAGGAGTGTGGGTCTGTTACGTTATTTTGTACCATGTCAAGAGTGACGCTAGGGGAGAAAACAGTAGGAAATTAGAATTTATGGTAAGTTAGATTTGAATTATCACAGCATAACAAAATGAAAATTACAAAAGAGCTGCCATAAATAGATTTTTTTAGTAGCTGTATGTAAAGATGTAGGGTATATTTCTTACATTCAAGTTTTATTGCTCATACTGTATGTTCTTTCGCACAAAGGATTTGCCCCACACACTATCATCATCATATTCTTTCAGGTTGATTTGACCCTGTTTGACCTCCATGTAGTGCTGTCGTTTTGAAGATCCATAACAAGTTGGTACCTGTCATTCTGCATGATGATGACCATTGTCTTGGATCAGCTGGATCTCAAGCAGTTATGCAAGACAGGTACATGGGTGAATCACCATGGCTGTGGCAGATGTATATTCAGGTAAGTAAATAATCTCTATTATTGTAACTTTGAGCGATCAAAATTGTAATTAATTATTTCTTCAGTAAAGACTGGGTAAGGTATTTGATTCTTCCACATGATTAAGAAGTACAATACAGTAATCTCTCTACTATCCGACGTAATAGAGCCAAAGGCATGACCGGACAGTGGTCTTGTCCGGATAGTGTCCCTGAAGCTCCTGCACCGGTCATTTATGACCCTAACCTAACCAAAATCAGAAAACCATCTACCTACCTCCCTACTGGACATGCATAGCACTTATTTAAGTCCCCTTTCGCATAAATAATGCACACAAAGCATGAATTAATTGAATTTTAACCAAAAAATGATGATTTTGAGGTGAGTAAGGCATAGGTGTTCACAACTTGTCACCGGTGTAAGTAAGTATCGGACATGAAAATCACCCTTTCTCACTTCCTGTGCACTAAAATCATGAACACAAAGCATGAATTCATTTTATTTTAACCCTAAAAGGATGAATCTGAGTTAAGTAAAGCATAGGTGTTCACTAAGTTCACAGCTTATAAGTATCAGACGTGGCAGCCATTATGAAAATCATCTTTTCTCACATCTTATGCACTAAAATGTTGGATACAGAACATCAGATACAGTAAATGATGTAAATTGTTACCAGAAAAATGGTCAATAAGAGTAAGGTATGGCAAAAGTGTTCACCAGAATACAGCATGCTGAAAGTAAGTACTGGACATGAAATTCACTGGCATTCACCTTTTTCACAGCTTGTGCACTCAAATAATGAACATAAAGCATGAATTCATTTAATTTTAACCCAAAAAGGATGAATTTGAGGTAAGTTAGGCACAGCTGTTCACTGAGTTAGCAGCTTAGTTTAGGTACTGGACATGAAAATCAATGGCATTCACCTTTTTCACAGCTGGTGCACTAAAATAATGAACACAAAACATGAATTCATTTTAAATTTAACCCCAAAAGGATGAATTTGAGGTAAGTTAGGCACAGCTGTTCATGGAGTTGGCAGCTTAGTTTAGGTACTGGACGTGAAAATCAATGGCATTCACCTTTTTCACAGCTGGTGCACTTCAATACTAGTGGTAACCATGCATGGAAAAATAAAGTGAAAGCAGGAAATTATGATATACATTTATGGGAATTTTTTACCATTTTACAGCATGCTAAAAACAGGTTAGACATGAAAATCATTATGGAAATCATCTTCCACACAGTCTATGCATGAGATTAATGATATGGAAAGAACAAAACAGAGAATTTTGATGAAGTTAGGGTACTTACGAGAATGATGCCGCCGTCCTGATGTATAACATGCTCTGTCCTCCCAGACTCTGACATATGAAGGTGCACCTGAGGCACCTACAGGAATTGATAGAATCCTTGGCACTTCCACTTCACTTTACTCTCACCAGCACTTTCCACAACGTTTCCTTTCCCATAATAACAAAATCTAGCATCACATCACTTACAGTGCACTGTACAGTACATCACTTCACATAACTGTAAATTCCCTTGTGGTCTAGTGACTAGTGATGAGTCATGGAGAATTTAGTTGCTGTCAGAGTTCGAGAGTAGCTGATGGAGGTGGCGTAGGGGCTCCTTGGTGGGACGTAGTGATACGCTATCCACTGTAGAGGACTCTGAAGACAGCTGCAAACTCACATCCAGTGGTGACTCCGCCGTGCCTGATGTGCTGGGCTGTGGCTTAGAGCTAAAAGGCCTGTCTTGGTGAGGCAATGGTATGGAGCGAGGGCAGAGCACGGCGGGGATGACAGGCCTGAAAAAAATTGTCAATGGTTGATTGACGCAAGCAACAACGATTCTGACGATTAATGATGCGCTGCCTGAAAGCTCGCACTTCCTCCACAAGTCCCAAGGGCCCCATCTCCCTGTTGCAGTCCGGGTGTTCTAGGTAGTTCAGGACGAACTCCACGTGTTCCCGGAGTGCTCTCAGCTTGGGGATGGCTGGAGTAGTGCTGTGCTTAGAGGAGTCCGCATCATTGTCGCTGTCCTCGTCGGAATTTTCCTGCTGGGTACTCGTACCGGCAACAGAAGATGCGATCTTGATATCAGACATGATCTGATACCCTGGATCGCCCTTGTTGTCATCCAACCACTCACGCACTTCGTGGACATCCACATTGTTTCCACCCGCACGAAGCCTTGCATGGAAGTCATCCACCTCAAAACCTAGGAAATCGTGCACCATGTCACTTCCATGAAGCAGATGAGACCAACCATTTTCTAGAGTCTTGACAGAGACTTCCTTCCATGCACTGGCCCAGTTGTAGATAGCAGACTTGAGGTTGTAGCGGCAAAGGTTTTCGACAGTTTCATGTCCTCACATGTCTCGTCCTTCCCTGCGATCGTCCTTGTCCTCGTAGACAACCATCACCTCATCCAAAAACCTCCGTCGGTAGAGCCTCTTCGCTGCCACAATCACTCTCTGGTCCATTGGTTGGATGAGAGCAGTCGTATTAGGTGGCAAAAACAGACACATAATTCGGCCATTCTCAGCCACCAACTCCTTCTCGGACGGATGCGCAGGTGCATTGTTTAGAATCAGGAGGGCCTTTACCTGGTTGCGTGGGATTTTCAGTGTCTCCATCTGATAATGTATGACCTCTTTGACAAAGTGTTGGTGAAACCAATCTCTAAAGATCTTGGTTGTGAACCAAGCCTTCAGAGAATGATACCACACGACAGGAAGGACATCCATTAACCCACGAAGGGACCAAGGCTGCTTTGCACGTCCAACAATAACGGGCTTGAGCCGGTGCATGCTGTTAGCATTGGCACAGCACAGAGCAGACACCCATTGCTTGGAGAGCTTGCGGCCAGGTATACGCTTCTCCGTCTCCTCAGCGAGAGTATTTGTGGGGACTGAACGATAGAATAGGCCAGTTTTGTCAGCGTTGTAGACTTGACTGAGAGTGAGGCCCTCCCTCTCAATCAAGCCCTTCACCTTCTGCTGAAACTCTTCTATTCCCTCGTCGTCGGCATCCACAGCTTCACCATGGGCCTTACGATTGGTAAGTCCATGCCGTAACTTGAACGCGAAGAGCCAACCTTCAGATTCCTTGAAGCCTTGCGAACTTCACGGCAGCAGCTTTCAGCTCCGTTCCACGTACCAACACACCAGCAGCACGTTGTTGTCGATACCAGATGAGCGTGGAACAGTCAATGTCTGCATACTTAGGAGTAAACATCTTCCTCTCCACGTATCGTCTGGTTTTTGAAGTGAAATCAGCCGTGTACTGGTGTATTTTGTCTCGAGACCTCTTGATATAAGCAAAGTAAAGCAAGGAAGCTTGAATTCACGTAGGATCCGTGATGTCGACCACCCGGCGTCCACCTTCTCCAATACCTCCCGCTTCTTCTCCAGAGTCATCACCACTTTCTTCCTCTTCTCAAGTGGCGGGGCCATTATCACACACAAGATGTAGAAGGTGCAGAGCAGCAGCAAGCCCTGCAGGAGGTAGGGAATCACCACAAAAACAAGCACTTCAGGAGCCATGATGAGGGCGACTTCATGAACCGGCAGCTGAGTGGGAAATGAGACCAGAGAGAGGTGGGAGGCGCGAAAACACAGCTGGTCGGCGCGCGTGGGAAATTCAAATTGACGCGGTAAAAAAAAAAAAGGATTTTTTCAGAATTTTTGGGCATTTTGGGGTTCGGTCATCAGCCTATGATGTCCGGACAGTGCTGTAACCGGATAGTAGAGTGATTACTGTACTTTGTTACTTTATGTATAATAACTTAAACAAATTGGAGTACTTTTAAGGCCTTTAATTATGACAAGTAATTTTCCCACTTCTGTTTTGCTACTTTTCTGTACAGAACAGTTGATAAATTTTTGATTGCCCCCTCAGGGCTTAAAGGCCTGCACTCTCCATCAAAAGTGAAAATGGTTGGAGATAAGATTGCATTAGACAGGTTGCTCGAGTGAATT
>JAGKTI010003298.1:0-23835 GCA_018397915.1 Birgus latro
TTCCGCATTCCTCACACCATATGCACATCCTCCATGGACTCCTTCATAACCTTGAGCTGCTTCACCCACATGACCATTTAAATCCCCTCCCAGAACCACTACCTCATCATCACCCATACCACTCACTACACGTATTAAATCATCCCAAAATCTATCCTTCTCTGCGTCATCCAATCCTACCTGTGGAGCATATGCCGATATAACTGAAATAATTTTCTGCCCAATCAAAATTTTCACTACTAATATCGTATCACTTACTCTCATAACATTCATGACATATTCCACCCATTTCTCTGCAACCAACACACCCACACCCCCATATCTGTCAGTTCCCCCCTGCCAAAACAACTTATAGTAGCAATCCTTCCCAACAATCTTTCTGGCTGATCCACCCCTGTACCGGACTTCCTGCAAATATGCCACATCCATCCACCTCCTACTGAATGCCTCAACGACTTCCCCTGCTCTTCCTCTCAAACTTCCCACATTCCACGAACCCACCCTAAACCCCCTGGGTGATTTGCTGTCCTCAGGCTTGCTTTGGTGCTTGTTTTTGTAGTTCATAGTCGGTAAGAGGCCCGACCCATTGCACAGACCCAGGTCCAGGCAATGGATCTGGAACCCCTAGCCCACCAGCTTACCAGTGGCTGTGGTAGTGGCCTCGGCGCACCCTGCCAGGACAGCTGCAGGGACACCCTCCAAGCGCAGCTTGGCACTGCAACTGCCCCGCCATTATACACCCACTGATAGGGCAGCCTCCTGGGGTGCTACTCCCAGGTTCGGGCCCCCCTCTATTGAGTGGAAGCGGCAGCCTGGGAACCGCAATGCCCTGTACCCTCTAGCACAGGATCGAGCCCCATCTGGCCCCGGACCCATGATCTATGCCGGCAAAACCCCAGTCAAGCCTCCCCCCAAAGTCCGCTACTAGGTAGCAGGGGCAATGTTTTCTGGCTGCATGCCCTTGCTGGCGTCAACCCCTGTAACGTAGTGGGATACGTTGTGTAATATGTAAAGCGCATGTGGTGTAGTGCATAGGATAGTTGTAATAAGGTAATTGTTATATGGTAGGTGGGGGTGCCCATCATCCTCCCGCTTAGTGCAGTGGTACTCTGTTTTTGGGGTAGCTTTACACTTGCAAGCCAAACGATTTCCTGTAAATCAGGAAAGCATTTACAACGCTGGGTGGTACCCTTATAACCAACCAACACATGTTCCCTCCGTGACAACAAGTGGGTTGGCGGAGGGTTAATGGCCCCTTCCCAGAAAACAACTAACTAAAAATACGAACAAGAAGCCTCGGACCAAGAATGACAAAAAGGTGACAACCAAGGACTGAACAAAGGACATAGTATGGATAGCTACATGGAATGTAAGGGGAGCAAATGATGAGGTGAAAGAGAGATTGTCCAGGTGCTTGAGGGTGTGAAAGTTGGATGTATGTGGATTAACTGAAACTAAATGGAGAAGTGAAAGTGTCAGAGAATTGGAGTATGGATGGGGTATATAAGCAGGAGTAGGTGTGAATGAGAGGGCAAAAAAAGGGGTGTGTATTGTTGTGTGTAACAGATGGAAGGAGAATATAAGAGATTATGGATTAATTGGCTCAAGGATTGTGTGGCTACGATTGAAAGTTGGACTACAAATGTAAGCGATTGTGTGCGTGTATGGGCCTATGCAAGATCGTGCAAGTAGAGTGAGAGAAGTGTTCTGGATAAATGTGGAAGCATGCATGGAAAAGTCTGAAAAGAATGAGAGAGTGTTTTTGATTGAAGATAAGAATGGAAAAGTAGGGAATGTGAAGGAGGATGGAGTAGTTGGTAAGTGGGGTGTACCTGCAGAGATGGATGAGAATGGCAGTGCTTCAGTGGACATTTGTGCTGGGAGGGGGTTTGCAATAGCCAATACCCTCATCAGGCACAAAATGACCCACAGGAATGCATGGTGAGCGATGAACTGAATGAATGGAAGGCACTGGATGATTATGTGTGTGTGGATGAAAGGAATGAGAAGGTGTGTAATGGATGCAAGAGTATACAGAGGTTGGGGGAGTGGACTTTCTGACCACCACCAGAATCAAAGTCCAAATGAAAAGGAGAAACAGAAGAAGGGAAGGACAGGAGGAAGTAGTTCATAAAAGGAGAGTGGGAAGGTTACAAGAGGATGGAAAAAAGGCTGAATATAAGAGGGAAGTGGAGGAGCGACCGGGTAAATATGGATTGGAGTAGATGGGGGATGTGGAAGGTGTCTGCAAAATATTCACAGAAGAAATATGTGGAGCATGTGAGGTGGTGTGTGGAGTGAAGAGAAGACGAAAGGGGGTGCAGGGAACAGCATGGTGGAACGAAGAGGTGCGAGGCTGTGGCACAAAAGAAGAAAGCATATAGTGAGTGGATGAGAAAGAGGGGAGTGGAAGAAGTTGAGAGACAGAGAGAGTAATTTGTAGAGAGGAAGAGAGAGGTGAAGAGATTAGTAAGAGGAGAAAGAAGAAAGTGGATGAGGAATTTGGAAGGAATTTGAATGCAAAGTGGAGGGAGTGTAAGAAAATGTTCTGGAAAGAGGTAAAGAGAGTTACACAGGGCGCCAAAGAAGTTACTTGGGGAGTGAAAGATAAAAATGGTAGATTACTAGTGAAGAAGAGAGAAAAAGTGAGTAACTGGAGAGAACACTTTAAGGAATTGCTGAACATAAAGAATAAAGTAATGTGAGTATAAGTGGCTGGGGTATGACTGGGAGAAGGATGGATGTGAGAAGAGAGGAAGAAATCAGTAGGATGGAAGTTGTGGAAGCAATGAAGAAAGTTAAAATGGGGAAAGCCCCAGGAATTGATGGAGTGTGTGGTGAAATACTGAAGCATGGAGGAGGGATAGTAGTAGAATTGATGTGGAAGGTGTGCAGAGTGGCTTGGGAGGAAAGTAGAGTCCCGGAGGATTGGAAGTCAGGTATAATAATTCCCTTGTACAAAGGAAAAGGGAAAAAATAAGTGTGTGGTAATCATAGGGGCATTTGTCTTCTTAGAGTAACAGGGAAAGCATGTGGCAGGACATTTATTGACAGAGTTAGGGAAATAACAGAGAAATTAGTTGGAGAAGAACATGGAGGTTTTAGGAAGGGAAGAGGTTGTGTAGATCAGATATTCATTCTTAGATCTTTAGTGGAAATGTTTCTAGAGAAGAGAAAGAAGTTGAATGCGGCCTTCAGGGATTTGGAGAAAGCATATGACAGGGTGAATAGACAAGGATTGTGGAAAGTATTAAGAATATATGGAGTAGATGGGAAGTTGTTGAAGGCCGTGAAGAGTATGTATGAGGATGCTAAGGCTGCAGTGCGTGTGGATAGTGAACTGAGTGAAATTTTCTATTTGAAGGTTGGATTGAAACAAGGATGTGTCATGTCTCCATGGTTGTTCAATCTGTATATGGATGGGGTTATAAAAGAGATACAAGGTAGGACAGTGGATGTTGGAGTGGCCCTAGTGAGACAGGGCTGTGTTTGGAAACTCCCTGTACTATTCTTTGCAGATACTATGCTGTTAAGTGAAGACGAAGGGGAGCTGCAAGGCTTGGTGGATGAGTTTGGGAGTGTGTGTAAGAAACGGAATATAAAGGTGAATGTAGGGAAGAGTAAAGTTATGGTCTTCGAGAGAAGTGAAGACAGTGAATGTGCAGTGAGGTTGGATGAGGAGGAAATGGAAAATGTGAGTGCATTTAAGTACTTGGGTAGTGTGATGATTAAGGATGGAAGTTTAGAGGGTGAAGTGCTTGAAAGGGTACAACAAGGACGAAAGGTGTCTGGTTCCTTGAAAACAGTAATAAGAACCAGGGAAGTGAGCATGGAAGTGAAAAAGTTACTATATGAGAGCACTGCAATACCAATTCTAACGTGTGGAAGTGAAGCTTGGATCTTGTTGGAGGGACAGAAGTCAAGAGTGAGAGAAGTGGAAATGAGTTATTTGAGAGGAGCATATGGAGTCACATAGAGAGATAGATTGACAAATAAGGAAGAGAAGCAGTGTTGTGGTGTGAATGTGGATGTGACAGGAAGCATTAGGAGAAACACAGAGGTGGTTTGGCCATGTGGAGAGGATGGAGAGTGAGAGACTGATGAGGAGAGTGTATGTGAGGTGGAGGGGGGGAGAGGGAGGGGGAGGCCAAGGATGAGCTGGAGGGATGGAGTGGAGAGGTATATGAGAGAGGGGGGTGTGAGCAGGGAGGAGGGCAATGAAATGGCAGGGGACACGGCGACAAGGAGGCGATTTGTTTGTGGCCACCCCTAACGGGATTACGATGTCTGGCAATAGATAGATAGATAGTAATTGTTGCTGAGAAAGAATTTTAGGAAATTTCATTAGCTTCATTTGGTATATAGACATTTCCTGTAGGACACTTTGGGTCAGTTTCACGTACCGCAAAATAAAGTTATCTTATGATTGCAGTGTGGGTGCGGTGTTTTGCACGCTCAGAGTTGGTGCTAAATTATTTTTCCCCCCTGCCTTTATTTATGCCTCTATCTGCCTTATTTTTTATTCACGTAATCTTAAATACAGTAGTTGTACTCACTTATGGTGTTGATAAAAATGTTCGGCAAATACAAATTACAGTAATCTTCCCACTATCCATTGTAATAGAGCCAAAGGCATGACTGGAAGGTGGTCTTGTCCAGATAGTGGCCCTGAAGCTCCAGCACCAGTCATTCCTGACCCTAACCTAACCTAACCTAAATCAGAAAACCACCTACCTACCTCCCTACTGGACATGCATAGCACTTATTTAAGACCCTATTCATATAAATAATGGACACAAAGCATGAATTAATTGAATTTTAACCAGAAAATTATGATTTTGAGGAGAGTAAGGTAGAGGTGTTCACAAGTTGACAGCATGGTGTAAGTAAGTATTGGACATGGCAATCACTAAGAAAATCACCCTTTCTCACATCTTATGCACTAAAATATGGGATACAAAGCATGAAATAAATTGTTACCAGAAAATTATGATTTAGAAGTAAGTAGGGCAAAAATGTTCACCAGTTGACCAGATAGTGAACATATGTAAGAGACATGGTAATCACTGAGAAAATCACCTCTTTCACAACCTGTGCACTCAAATATGGGACACAAAGCATGAAGTAAATAAAATGTAACCAGAGGATGAGGATTTAGAAGTGATTATGGAAAATACTTGGCAGCTGACAGTGTACTTACATGTCAGTGGTGGCTGTTTACCCCACCTCTAAAGCTCTGACAGTGGTGAAAATGCTCTTGAAGAATGTACAGTAATCCAGTGTTGAACTGCACTTAATCCTTAGCACTGTGAATTATGACTGTTTAAACAAAAACTCACAGCAGTTCAGAGGCAACTGTCGGAGTGGCAAGAGGGGGAGACAGTGGGAATGTGAATGTAAACAAGGATGTTCGGCACCACACGCCAAATTCAAACTTACGGGTTAAAAAAAAAAATCGTATTTTTTTTTTTTTTTTTTCAAATTTTTGGCATTTTGGGGGTTCGAACATCAGCCTACGATGTCCGAACAGTGGTGTAACCGGATAGTGGTCATCCAGTAGAGAGATTACTGTATGTGCTAATTTACGATGTTTTTTCTTTCCATCAAGGGGTGATTTTGTTCGACGCTGAACGTGTCGTCCAGTAACATGTGGGTGAGATTAGGTTCAATGCAGCCTGCATCATCCAGTAACAAGCGGGTGACTTTTGCACCGCTACCCTAAGTATCAAAAGGGTTAATATGACCTTGAAGGAAAGCTGTTCTAAGCAAAAGGCAGTCTGATGCCAGGCAGCTTATACTCTAAAATATCAGACATCTTTCTGAACGGCTCATAAGCGTTCATTAAAGGAAGGGTCTGTAATATACACTCATTGTACTGTATGACTGCAAAAAATTTGAGATTAACTTAAACCTTTACTTTCACAGTTTTAAAATACAGTACCTTCAGGTATCTGTGGAAACACCAAAATACATATTACTTTGAATTTTAAATTGTTTTGTTGTTGATCAACCCATCTGTCTGACTAAGCAGACCCATAAACCATAGGAAAGCAACTTCCCTGCAAGGCTGTTCTGTGCAGTAGACCGACATTCCCTTGCGGCTGACAACACCTCGCCACAGTCAGCCAGTGAGGTGCATGGAAAAGTATGGAGGTTTGATTCCTCAGTGGTTGCCGCATTTGTGTTTCTCCACCCAGTCAACAGGGGCACCATATTAGGCTGCACATCACCCCTTTATCTGGTTATACAGGTACCATTCAGCATTGTAAATGGTTTCCTGGGTTATAAAACACCATTATGACTGTCACTCAGTGTAGAGCCACTTGAAGTGGAAAGAAGAGTACATTGAAGCGAAACAAAGGAAAGGAAGAAGTAGGAAGAGAGAAAGTGAGATAAGGAAATAGAATGATAAGATGAAAGAGGTAAGCAGCACTATATTAAATGAGTGGATGATTGATGCATGCCTGAGTTCACTATACACTGATATGTTTCTCCTGCATTTGCTTTTCTTGTCCCTTTGTCAAAATGAATTAATTTCTTTCTCCCTTTTCACACTGGGGTGATATATAGGAAGATTAGGAAAGAAGCAAACAGATACTGTGCAGGAGTATATGCCAATAACAGGCAAGAAAAATGACTGTCTCTTCATATCACATTTCATATTAAACAATATCACATACAAAAATCCCTCAAATATCCAAATTAATAGAGCCAAAGGCATGTCCTGGTAATGGCTCCATCCGGACAATGGACTTCTCCCCTGGCCCCCCTTCATACATAACCTAACTTTGAAAGCCACTGTAAAAGGCCACTACAGTACATCGTACAACACTTGTTCCTGTTGTATAACACTACTCTACCGGGTCAAGAAGACCTATAAACCACAGCCAGGCAATTAACATGGTCAAGCAGACCCATCAACCACAGAAACGCAATCACCACTGCAGGGCCATACCCTACAATGACATGAAAACATAAAAAAACTGGCTACACAAGAAAAATGCAGTGGGCACACAAAACATATGAGTAAAATGGAATAAAATCATGGTAAAATAGAATAAAATCATGGTAAAGCACTGTGAGCTAAAATAAAATGAACGTCAAACACTCACGCATCGATCATCCCGCATCAATCATACTCAGGATCTCATGCTTCTCCAGTCAGCACTACCCTCTTCCTTTTCCCAGGTGGAAAGGCCATCATCACACACCCTAGGAGGAGGCATGCAAGGAATAGCAAGGCCTGAAGCAGGTAGGGAAAAACCACAAAGCCACTATGTGCGCCGTCATAACAACTGTCCGAGAGGAGCTGTTCACTACATTGTCGCGTCGCAGAAGCTTAGAACGACAGAGGGGGTCTCCAGTGGATGCTGGGTGAACTACTCAGCCAGACAGGGTAGCACCACCAAGCAATTCCCACCCGGCCAGGAGTGAAAATGTTCACACGGCCATAATTTCCAACTGGATGCATAAATTTTCAATCGGTAGAGGGGTGGCCTGCAGTCCTAACGGACCCAGGTTCAAATCCCCGCTGGGGCAGGGAACAGTTTAAGGATTTGAATTTCATTAAATCAGACTTTACTGATCTACTAGAAGACCCGCCGACACGTCATAAAAATACCCCCGCTAATACCAGTACACCAGTCCTGTATGAGACGGCCCTAGCATGTATTCAATATGGACGGTGGGTGTTAGTGCCAAAGTGGTGACATGTAGAGGTATGGTATGTAGGAGGACTGTTGGGCCTTGATAGCAGGCTGAGAAGCCTATGCCCAGAGTCACACACACACAAACACACACACACACACGCACACACACACACACACACATACACACATGTTGCCGAGGGAGACAGACATCTTCCTGGATCGCAGGGAAATAATCACTGAATCAACGGCGAACAGAGACCAGCCTATTGTGATTATGTGAATGAGTGTGTGAGTGGTTGTCCTGTCGGACATTACTTTAAAAAAAATACAGGTTTCGGGATAAAGAGGACATGACACAGTGGAATAGAAAAGTTACCATATGGCTGCATTATGGCGGAAAGCAACGGCAGTTTGTTTACATCTGACGAAAGGGAATTCATCGGCTTCTCCAACGAAGATGTGGGAAATGGATGTACAAAACTGAATTAAACAAGAGTAGCAGGAGTAGAGAAAATGGAGGAGAGGAATGTCCAGGAATTTAAAAAGGTATGGGTAGTAATTAAAGAGTTGCAGGAGTGGACCTCAGAACAGCAGAGAGAGATCAAAGTCTTACAGAACAAGCTGAAAAAAGTTTGCACACACAGTGCAGAACAAGAAAGAGAAGTCACGGAATTAAAAGTGAGTGATGAATCTGCCACAAATGAAATAAAACAGCTGAAGAGGGAAAACAAGAGGTTGGAAGAAGAAAGGGACAGAATGAAAAGTAAATTAGATGAGTATGAATGAAAACCAAGGATACAAGATGAACATATTAAGGAAATCAAGAAGCAACATAAGGGGTGCAGGAAAATTCAGGAGGAAGGGAATGTAAATCTGAACGAGA
Source organism: Birgus latro (assembly GCA_018397915.1). NCBI lineage: Eukaryota > Metazoa > Arthropoda > Malacostraca > Decapoda > Coenobitidae > Birgus > Birgus latro. The sequence goes on from JAGKTI010003298.1 coordinate 8,533, forward strand.
CTATAGAACAACAAAGCAAGGAAAAGGTGGAGAAGGAAGTGGTCAGGGTACTGAAAAGTAGAGAATCTTTAGTCAGGGATGAAGCAGATAAGAAAAAATGTGTAATAATATTAGGGGTAAAAGAAAAACGTATGACAATAAGATCTGAAAGAGAAAGAGAAGAATTGAGTAAAGCTAAAGAAATAATATCAGTAGTCATGGAGGGCAACAACGAAGCCCAAGAAGAGATTGAAAAAGTGTTTAGGTTAGGTAAGTACGAGGAAGGAGGGGCGAGGCCATTGAAGGTGAAGTTTAAGTCCCAGGTAATAGTAAATGAAATCATGAATAGGACATGAAAATTGGCAGACAAAGAGGGGTTCAAAAATGTTTGGATAAGGAGAGATGCAAATGACGAAGAAAGAGCTAAAATAAATGAACAGAGAACGGGGGAGGAGAAGACAGTGTTTTATTGGAGAGTTATGGACCAGAAATTGAGGAAGTGGTACCGACGGAGAGGAGGAGAGAAGAGCGTATAAGTAATAATGAAAAAAGTTTGAAAGTGGCGTACACTAATGTTGATGGACTAATATCTGCACTGTTAGAAATCAACGATTTCTTGAGGGTACAATTGCGGACAGATGACTCGAGGCCACCCGCTCCACCATCTAGCCTTGTTGAGGTGCACATCTCACCTGGCAAAAGTGGTGTAGCCGAGTCCTGGATCTACATTCAGGGGTTCAGTTTGCTGCCAGTTCGAGACATATTTCTCTACATTTCTAACACAGACTGATTTTCTTTATATTATATACGTATCATAATAAGCTATAAATATAAGATGCATCTGTGGATTATGACATGTTATCTAAAACATAAATCCTGAGGGTATTAAGATGTAATGCTCTAAAGCAAATTGCTAAGGAAGAAACGCTGCTACGTCTCCTAGGACAACAGGAATATGGCAATATTGTATTCTAGAACTGAATATTTTTGGTAGTAAGTCGCTATGGAGTATCTTCATAGCGGCAAGGGATAATCTGTACACTGATTGTCACAGTTGTTAGAGAAGGAATAACAGTTTAGGCAGGATGACTAACTTCACATTAATCAAACCCCTCTATACAGAATAACTTCAAGTCCCTTGTGGTTATCTGAGCTAGTGACCCTTGTGTAAATCTTAGGCATAAATCTGTATAACAACAACATGACTGGAATATCTTTATTACCATGCTTCTGCCGTGGATCTTAGTGGTCTTTATAATTTATGAAAATACTTGTGAAGAATATTTTAAGTCCACGTGACAATAAATACCATATGTTCTTAGCAGTTTTTAATGCTCATTAATAAACAATGAAAAACTCAAAATTGAGAAAGCAGTACTTTACTTAGTTTTCCAACTAAGCATTGTCTATCAGTATGGACTACATGTTGATCCGCGTGTCAATACAAAAATTCCCACAAAATATATATCGGTATAGTTTATTTCCATATAAAATATCACTAAATGCATAGTGAAATATAAGTGAAACTTAACATAGATGTAATATGTGATAATAATAGGTACTGTATTATATAATCAAATACTGAAATGTATAATGACCAGTTCATATTCTAATATTAATATCCAGTCCAGCCTCCATCATTGTCGATAGCAGCCTGTAACCTATGAGGCATACAAGAAATATAGTTATATACAAGACAAGGATTGGCCTGAAATAATCGCCACAGCTCCTGTGTGTGCTGCACAAGTTGTTGCGTTGTCCTCTCTTGTGCTGGCTTCCACGGGTTCACCATGTTAGCCCACAAATCCTGAATTGGGTTTATATCACAACCCTTACTGGGCCATTCAAAGCAGCTGTAGGTTAGGATGATCGGCAAACCACTGCTGAACTACACCAGCTGTATGGATGGGACATCTGTCATGAACGAAGAGGACTGGCCCAGTAATGGGGAAGTCATTTTCCTGGAGAGAATGCAAAATGCTTTGTTCTAATCTCTCTATATATTAAGCAGCCGTGAAGCGTCCTTTAATATGGGTTAGGCTTCCCGCAACAAGAGGGGAGAAAACAATACCACCATTTAATAATAAATAGGCCTACTATTTCTGTAAAGAAACTGTTAATACCAATGTTAATCACTTGTTTCACAATAGTATATTTGTTGTTGCACAATTTACAAAACTGTATTTCATGTTACACTTATAATGTAGCTAAGTAATATAGTGCATTTGGACCTAGCACTTAGTTTGCTCACTACTTAATTTTTTCCCTCTAATCAATAAAACAAATATCATCCAATACATAAACAGCAGTATTGAGAAGAGAGTCAGTTTCTTAAGCTGAGATTAGCAAGCTGGTGGTGACAAGATCTGTTAAATGACAGAATTTAGTGTCAGCTTGTTGGGTACTACACAGTATGTAACATGTATCATGTCATAGCCATTGCTCGGTGAAGAGCGGAAACTTCAGCACGGGTGCTGGGAACTGATATACAGCTATTTATAGTAATCACTAATAAGTAGATAGTTATTTCATGTAGGAAATGTGCAATCCCTTATAAACTGACTGCTTTTATACAGTATAAGCTTTCATGGGTCTAAGTAACATCTAACTGCACAACAATGGTATTAAGACATATATTGCCTCATATCATTTCTCCTCCAACAACGAAGCCTGGCATGTGATGTCAATCGAAATATCTTATCGGTGAATATGAGACATCCCCAGAAGTCTAGATTTTCATCAGTATACTGCTGGGCGAACTGTAGTCTCAAGGCGCAATGGAAATCCACCAAAACTTGCCTTTGCAGCTGGTGTTTGGTGATGAATTTCTCTTCTAACTATCCTATGCACTACACCACATGCACTTTACATATTACACAACGTATCCCACAACGTTACAGGGGTTGACGCCAGCAAGGGCATGCGGCCAGAAAACTTTGCCCCCGCTACCTAGTGGCAGACTCTGGGGGGAGGCGTGACGGGGGTTCCGCCGGCATAGATCATGGGTCTGGGGCGAGATAGGGCTCGAACCTGTGCTAAAAGGTACAGGGCACTGCGGTTCCCAGGCTGCCGCTTCCGCTCAATAGAGAGGGCCCCGAACCTGGAAGTCGCGCCCCAGGAGGCTGCCCTATCAGTGGGTGTATAATGGCGGGGCAGTTGCAGTGCCAAGCCGCGCTTGGAGGGTGTCCCTGCAGCCGTCCTGGCAGGGTGCCCCGAGGCCACTACCACAGCCACTGGTAAGCTGGTGGGCTAGGGGTCCCAGATCCATTGCCTGGACCTGGGTCTGTGCGATGGGTTGGGCCTTTGGAATGTTTACCCCCCTTTATCTTGGGTTTGGGCATGTGGAGAGGATGGAGAGTGAAAGATTGACGAGGAGAGTGTATGTGAGTGAGGTGGAGGGGGCGAGAGGGAGGGGGAGGCTGAGGATGAGATGGAGGGATGGAGTGGAGAGGTATATGAGAGAGGGGGGTGTGAGTTGGGAGCGTGGTAGTGAAATGGCAGGGGACAGAGTGACATGGAGGCGATTTATTTGTGGCCACCCCGTTCGGGATTGAGGCGTCTGGCAATAGATAGATAGATAGATATCTTACCGACTATGAACTACAAAAACAAGCACCAAAGCAAGCCTGAGGACAGCAAATCACCCAGGGGGTTTAGGGTGGGTTTGTGGAATGTGGGAAGTTTGAGAGGAAGAGCAGGGGAAGTCGTTGAGGCATTCAGTAGAAGGTGGATGGATGTGGCATGTTTGCAGGAAGTCCGGTACAGGGGTGGATCAGCCAGAAAGATTGTTGGGAAGGATTGCTACTATAAGTTGTTTTGGCAGGGGGGAACTGACGGATATGGGGGTGTGGGTGTGTTGGTTGCGGAGAAATGGGTGGAGTATGTTATGAATGTCATGAGAGTAAGTGATAGGATAATAGTAGTGAAAATTTTGGTCGGGAAGAAATTGATTTCAGTTATATCGGCATATCCTCCACAGGTAGGATTGGATGACGCAGAGAAGGATAGATTTTGGGATGATTTAATACATGTAGTGAGTGGTATGGTTGATGATGAGGTAGTGGTTCTGGGAGGGGATCTAAATGGTCATGTGGGTGAAGCAGCTCAAGGTTATGAAGGAGTCCATGGAGGATGTGCGTATGGTGTGAAGAATGCGGAAGGGGAAAGAATACTTGAGTTTGGGAAGGCTATGGACATGATTGTGTGCAAAACACATTTTAGGAAAAGAATCAGCCGGTTGATTACGTACGAGTCTGGGGGAAATAGTAGTCAGATAGATTATTTTCTGGTCAGGAGGGTTGATAGGAGATTAGTGAGGGATGTTAAAGTTATAAGAAGCGAGGAGTGTGTGCAGCAGCAAAAACTGTTGATTTGTGACATGGTGCTTAAGGAACGAGTGATGAGGAGGAGGACATATGTACCTAGCAGGAAAATATGGAAGCTGGGAAACCAATCAGTAAGGGATGAGGAGAGTGGTGGCTGAACAGGAAGCCGTAGATAGAGGCGTTAATGAACAGTATAGAGCCCTTAAGAACAACCTCTTGAGAGTTACCGATGCAATATGCGGTTGGACAAGAGGCCCACCAAGACATAAAGTAACTTGGTGGTGGGATGAGGGTGTAGAAGCTGCAGTTAAGGAGAAAAGAAGGCTTTTCCGGGAATGGAAGAATGGTGGTAACAGGGAGGAGTACTTGGCTGCCAAGCGCAGGGCTAGAAGAGAGGTATACAGGGCGAAGTCTGAGTCACAGAGACTTTTACTTGATAATCTAAATCATGGAGAAAGGAAAAATATGATTTTAAGGGTGGCAAATCACGTGAAGAGGGATAATCGGGACATTGTATGTGAGCAGTGTTTGAAGAATGATGATGGAAGGGTAGTGGTGAACAGTGAGGATATTAAAGATGCATGGAGAGAGCATTATAGCCGATTGTTGAATGAGGAGTTTGATTGGGATAGAGAAGGTTTGGAGCCCGCTGATCCAGTGTTTGGCCCTTGGCCTTTGATTGACGCTGCTACTGTGAGTCAGGCAATAGGCATGATGCAGGTGCGAAAGGCGGCAGGTGTGTCTGGGTTGACTGCCGAAATGTTTAAGGCCTCAGGAGATACTGGGGTGAGGTTAGTCACTGACCTGATAAATAGGATTATATATGAGTGTGTTGTCCCAGATGATTGGCTGAGGATTGTAATTGTAAATGTGTACAAAGGAAAGGGTGATGCCCTGGAAAGGGGAAATTACAGAGGTATAAAGCTCTTAGATCAGATAATGAAAGTAATGGAGAAAGTTCTAGAAGGAATGATTAGAGAAAGAGTGAATATCGATGAGATGCAGTTTGGGTTTATGCCAGGCAGGGGGACCACTGATGCCATATTCATTGTTCGACAGCTTCAGAAAAAATATATTGGAAAGAAAAGGGAATTGTATTTTGTTTTTGTTGATTTGGAAAAGGCCTTTGACAGAGTCCCTAGAGAGGTGGTGAAGTGGGCAATGAGAAAGCTAGGGTTGGAAGAATGGCTAGTTAGGGTGGTTATGGCCATGTACATGGGTACTCGCACCCAGGTAAGAGTGAATGGAGCTTTGAGTGACGAGTTTTCCGTGAATGTTGGTGTGCATCAGGGGTCAGTTTTGAGTCCCTTGTTGTTTATCATGGTGCTTGAAGCCCTCTCACGTGACTTCAGAGATGGACTCCCATCTGAGATGTTGTATGCCGATGATTTGGTGTTGACTGCGGAGACTGAAAAGGAGGCGGAGGAAAGATTTAAGAAGTGGAGAGATGGTATGGGGTACAAGCGCTTAAGGGTAAATGCAGATAAAACAAAAGTGATGATATCTAGGGTTGGTGGCGGTACAATCAGAGGAGAGGGAGAGTGGCCATATGCAGTTTGCCACAAGGGTGTGGGAAGTAATTCTATCTTGTGCAGTGTTTGTGATAAGTGGGTGCACAAGAGATGTAGTGGTATTAGAGGTAGACTGAGAGATGATGCTGATTTCATGTGTGCGGCGTGTCGGGGAGAGCAGGTGGAGATTGTTAGGCGTGAGAGGGTTGAACTTGCAGGTGAGTCTCTTGAGTGTGTGGAGGAGTTTCGTTATTTGGGAGACATGTTATGTGCCAGAGGTGGGGCTGGAGTTAGCTCGGTTGCTAGGGTGAGAAGTGGTTGGAAGAAGTTCAGGGAGCTGTTGCCTCTCCTGACATTGAGAGGACTCTCCTTACGTGCTAAGGAGTCTTTATATGCAGCATGTGTTAGGAGTGTGATGCTGTTTGGTAGCGAGACTTGGGCAGTAAAGGAAGAGGATATTCGCAAGTTTAAACGTACAGAAATGACCATGATTAGGTGGATGTGCAGTGCGTCCCTGTGTGCAAGGCCTGGGGGGGCTGGGTTTACAATGGAAGAGTTGAGAGGTAGGATGGGACTGGAGTGTATTGGTGTTGTGATGAGGAGATGTAGGCTGAGGTGGTTTGGACATGTGGAGAGGATGGGGGATGATAATTGGGTACAGAGGGTGAGAGATGTTAATACTGGGGGAGGGGTTGCGAGGGGTAGACAGAGAAAGACATGGGACGAGGTCATTAAGTGTGACTTAAGGGTTAAGGGACTGAACAGGGAGGCTGCCAGGGATCGAGCAGCGTGGAGAGCCGCCAATAGGTGACCAAGGCCGACGCATGCAAGCATGTTGGAGCCTAAAAAACGAAACGAAACGAAACGAAGGCGTCGCCTAACTGTGCTGTCTGACTCGTCTAAATGAAGCTCCTCCTGTATCCTAACCACATTAGTCATGGGATGATCTGCAACTTGCAAAATCATTCGATCTTCTTCCCGTGTTGTAGTCCAAGGAGGTCTTCCTCTTGCACGATCTGCAAGATTTCCAATCTCTTCCCATGGGATCCATCTTTGCACAGCTAATCTTGAGATCCCCAGTTGATTACTTATCGCTTGAGTGGATAACCCAGGTTCCAATAAACCAAAAATCCTGCTTCACAGAACTAGATGTTCTTGTGTGCGGTTCATGGTCCTTCGTGGTAGGGTCTAGGCCAATTCCCCGGATCACAGCTCCGTTATCATGTCTGTTTAGTAACAGAAGAACCCGTTCGCTGCATGAGACGAGTGTAGGAAAACTGCTTTGACCCAGCATCAGTGTGAACCCGGTCAAAAACAGCTACACGTTGGAACGTTATGTGGGCAGGAGCCAAATAATCTGATGATAAAATAAATTCTCAAATGTTGATTGGTTATGCTGTGAAGCTAGACAAATATCTGATGCTACGAATTATTCATTATACAGTATTATACTGAAGTGACGTGGTGACGTTGGATCACTTCATGGGTCATACGTAGTCTAACTGGAGCACTGATGCAGATAGCAACTGAGGAATGGCTATTTCAAGCCAATATTTACTGTAGGTATAATTAATGTTTCAGTTTTATTATTTTTTTATTCATTTGAGTACTTTGGTATTTCCATAGTAACTGCCATTTCACGCTTGTATGATGTCAATAGACTCACATACTACTGTATCATACAGTCTGAAAGAGTCTTAATATCCACTATCAAAGCGGTGTGAATTTTGTTTCTTTGTTCACGGTCCATCGTTTACATTCCGTGTCATCTGGATAACTGACCATAATTACGCCAGTAACAGTACTTCATTTGCTGTTAATGATATCTGACAAAATATGTAACACAGAAATATTTGTCATGTTAATGTAATTCCCAGCAGGACACTCCTCACACCTAAGTCAGTCCCTCTCCCCTGCTTGTTGCAATGCAACCCAGAGAAGATGACACCAGCATTCTGACGTTCCACCATCACCTCCAGCCAACCATCTCATAACAACTGACTTGGGCGATATCCCTATGTTTGATACTTTAGATAAGTATGAGCAGTGCATGCAGATTAGAATCATCAGTAATGATTAATGAATTCGGTAAAAGCACAATCTGGCACAAGGATGAAAGGTCACTTCATGTGCCAATTCTTGTCACCCATTACACATGTAATTTAGCATGTCCTGATATGCAAGTGAAGTATGACAACAAATGTTTTATATTTCAGGATAAATGCGTATAGTTTTTAAAAATTATTACATTCAGACAAGAATAAGGCAGCCTGAGTCAGACACGTAAAGAACTGTGTTTCGAAATGGCAGCACACTGAACCTCTGAGTGCTGATCCACGACTATACTCACTGCTGCCAAGTGAGGTGAACACCACACCTCGACGAAGTAGTGGAACAGGTGGCCTCAAGTCATCTGTCCGCAATTGTACATGAACCTGATGTTATGTGCTTTGTAGAGAATAAGTTAAGTGAGAATACTGATATCCATATGGGAGATGGCAAATACAAATTGTGGAGAAGAGACAGAAAAGATAAAATGGGAGGAGGAGTGATGATAGCAGTGAAGAACAACTTAGTGTAGATACTGTGGAAATGGGAGAGGGCAGGGCTGAAGCGATAAACATGAAATTAGAAACTGGAAAGAACTGTAAGAGAGATAAAGCAATAGCATATGTTCCCCCTAAGACAAGACCATGGAATGACATTGAATACCAGGAGATGTTGTCAGACATGGTTCTTTATCTACAGAAGGTGATTGAGAAAAGCAACAATATAATTCTAATGGGTGATTTTAATTGTAAAGAGGTGAACTGGGAGGACTATATTGTTAAACATTGTGATGAATAATGTAATGACGTGGTGGGTCAAAAAAGAGGCACGATTCTGAGGTGATGACATCTAACCCTATCCACTCATATGCTGATGATTCCACCCTTCACCTTCCATTCGGTTCCCGCAACGTCCATCTCAGCAGTTACTTCAACAAAAAAGGGATGAGGCTATGGCACACCTAATGTCTGATTTGGCTCGTATCTCTGATTGGGATAAAAATAGTCTTGTTATTTTCAATGCATCAAAAACTCAGTTCTTACACATATCGACCCGACAAAATCTTCCTCAGAAATACCCACTAGTGTTTAATAATGAACAGTTATGTCCTGCATCATCCTTGAACATGCTTGGGGTTTCATTCTCTCAGGATTTGTCTTGGAAAGAACATATTACATCTCTTGTGAAATCTGCTTCCAAGAGATTAGGTGTGCTAAGCCGATTCCGTACTTTCTTTACCCCTGCACAGTTGTTGACCTTGTACACGGGTTTTATTCGCCCGTGTATGGAGTACAACTCTCATGTGTGGGGAGGCTCCCCACATGCAGCTCTTCTCAACAGGGTGGAGTCAAAGGCTTTTCGTCTCATTAACTCTCCTTCTCTTACTGATTCCCTTCAACCATTGTCTCTTCGCCGCAATGTTCCATCTTTATCTCTCTTCTATCGCTACTTCAATGGTCACTGTTCCTCTGAACTGTCTGCTTGCATCCCTCCACCTCTACGACGGGCACGTAGTACCCGTCTAGCAACAAACTCTCATCCCTTTTCTGTCCAACTCTCTAATGCAAGAGTTAACCGTTACTCCCAGTCTTTCATTTATGCAACTGGTCAACTCTGGAACTGTCTTCGTCTGTCTGTATTTCCTACTTCCTATGATCTCCAGTCTTTCAAACGCAGTGTGTCCAGGCATCTCGAATTGAACGGATCTTGAATTTGGCTCTCTTTTGTACTGTTTTTGCTTTTTCTTGGAAGGAACAGTATGCAGGCCCGTGGCCTTTGGTTCCTTCTTCCTTGCATTAAAAAAAAAAAAAAACTGAATCTTTGAAATATCTGTGTCCTATAGGAAAAAGTGATCACGTGGTCATTGAGTTCCAGATGATAATAGGGATCGTGGTGCCAAGAGACGAACTTTATAGGCAGAGAAAATACAACTTTGAAAAAGCAAACTTTACAGAATTGAGAAAATTTTTTGAAAATGCAGATTGGAGAAAATTCTGAGAAACAAGGGAGATTCAGAGGAAGTGGGATATCGTTCTAGACCTCTATAACTCAGGAGTGGAAAAATATGTTCAAAGAGTAAGTGGGAAAGAAAACAGGAAAGAGGAGTGGTTTAATAGAAGGTGTATGATAGCGAAAAAAGAGAGGGACATGGAGTGGATCAAATGGAGAAAGAGAGGTAATAACAGAACAAAGGAAGAATATAAAAGAACTAGAAATGAATATACAAGAATTCGTAGAGAGGAAGAAAGGAACTTTGAAAAAGGNGACAAATGTAAGGATGAACCCAAATTGTTTTATAGATTTGTTAATGGCAAATTGAAACAAAAGGAAGAAATCACCAAACTGAGAGTGGAAGGAGAGGTCTATGAAGATGCGGCAATGCAAACTGAAATAATGAACAAATGTTTCCAACTGGCTTTTACTAATAAAGGGGAGTTTGTGGAGGGGGAGGGAGTGACTAGGAATGTAGTGATAAAAGATATAAAAGTGGAAGTGCAGGAAGTGTACAAATTACTGGAAACTCAAGATGTAAGGAAAGCCCCAGGACCGGATGGAATTTCTAATTGGGTACTGAAGGAATGCAGAAAACAACTGGCAGACAAGATTCACAGTTTAATTGTGTGTTCGCTGGAAGGAGGGAAAGTGCCTCGGGAATGAAAGAGGGCAAATGTGGTACCAATTTACAAGGGAGGAAACAAGGAAGAACCCCTGAACTATAGACCAGTGTCCCTAACCAGCATGGTTGCAAAATTGTGTTAAAGGATTCTGAAAGATAGATGGATAAAATATCTGGAAGAGATAAATATTTTGACTTGAAAGTAAATTTGGATTCAGAAGTGGAAGGTCATGTGCTTCCAACTTGTTGAGCTTTTACTCAAGAGCGATTGATGTGCTACAGGAGAGAGACAGTTGGGTGGATTGTGTGCATTTAGATCTGGAGAAGGCCTTTGACAAGGTACCCCATAAAAGACTAATGTGGAAATTAGAGCATATAGGAGGACTGAAGGGAAGCCTCCTGCAATGGATGAGAGACTTTTTGAGAGACAGAGAAATGAGGACAGTAATAAAGGAGAGGACGACTGGATGGAGAGAAATAACATGTGGTATCCCACAGGGCTCGGTGTTGGCGCCAGTAATGTTCCTGATTTACGTAAATGATATGGTAGATGAAGTGAACAGTTATGCAAGTCTGTAAGCTGATGATGCAAAGATCTTGAGGAAGATAGAAGTTAAAGAGGACTGTAAAATCCTGCAGGGGGATCTGGATAGGATAAATACAGTAATCCCTCCACTACCCAACGTAATAAAGCCAAAGGCATGACCGGACAGTGGTCTTGTCCGGATAGTGGCCATGAAGCTCACGCACCGGTCATTCCTGACCCTAACCTAACCTAACCTAAATCAGAAAACCACCTACCTACCTCCCTACCGGACATGCATACCACTTATTTAAGTCCCCTTTCACATAAATAATGCACAGAAAGCATGAATTAATTGAATTTTAACCAAAAAATGATGATTTAGAGGTGAGTAAGGCATAGGGGCTCACGACTTGCCACCATAGTGTAAGTATCGGACATGGAAATCACTATGAAAATCACCCTTTCTTACTTCCTATGCACTAAAATCATGAACACGAAGCATGAATTCATTTTATTTTAACCCCAAAAAGGATGAATCTGAGTTAAGTAAGGCATAGGTGTTCACTGAGTTGACAGCTTAGTGCAAGTTAGTATCGGACGTGGCAGCCACTATGAAAATCATCTTTTCTCACATTTTATGCACTAAATTATTGGATACAAAGCATCAAATACAGTACATGATGTAAATCGTTACCAGAAAAATGGTCAACAAGACTTAGGTATGGCAAAAGTGTTCAGCAGAATATAGCATGCTGAAAGTAAGCACCGGACATGAAATTCACTGGCATTCACCTTTTTCACAACTAAAGCACTAAAATAATGAACACAAAGCATGAATTCATTTAAATTTAACCCAAAAAGGATGAATTTGAGGTAAGTTAGGCACAGCTGTTCACGGACTTGGCAGCTTAGTTTAGGTACCGGACATGAAAATCAATGGCATTCACCTTTTTCTCAGCTAGTGCACTTCAGTACTGTACTAGTGGTAACTATCTATCTATCTATATACCTAGGCTGCTTCCTCCAAGAAAAGGGAGGTATCCGAGACAGGTCAACACACTACCAATTTACTCATCCACTCATACACATTCATTCGCATCTTAGCCATAAAGGGAAGAAGGGACAGATCCTCACCGCACCACACTGCACAAGGGTCAACTACACAGTGCAGTCAGTGACATCCACAACAGGGCCCGACAGCAAAGCTGATTTACCCCTGCCACATCATAATAGATCCAGCCCCTTACCTGCACCTTACCTGATCACCTGATCAGACAAAATGCAGGAGAATATCCCCTCAAGGCTGCATCATCATTTATTCATTCACAATTTCTCTCCATTCATTTCTATCACACACAACCACTCTTCCTTGCTCAACAGACAACCCTCTCGCATCCAACGCTCTCTTCACACTGTCCATCCTTCCTATTCGTGGTCTTCCTCTCAGCCTTACACCTCTCACATCAGATCTAGTTATCTTTTTCACCAATTGCTCATTATCCATTCTCTCCATATGCCCAAACCATCGCAACACCCTCTCTTCAACTCGATCAGCCATCTCCCAAACAATTCCAGTTCTCCTTCGCACTTCATCATTTCTCACTCGATCCATACGCGTCACTCCACACAAACTCCTCAGACACCTCATCTCCATTACATTCAAACTTTTCCTCTCTGCTACACCCATATTCCATGTTTCAGCCCCATATAATGCAGTCGGTACCAAAATACCCTCATACAGCCTTTTCTTTACATCCATTCTGAGTGAACGACATCTAAACATTTTTTCCATTCCTCCCAGCACATTTCCAATTTCATTCATTCTAAACTTCACTTCTGCATCTATTCTTCCATCCACAGCAACATGTGACCCAAAATACTTAAAACACTCAACTTCCTCAAGCAACTCACCATTCAAAAGTAATCCCTCCAATATCCGATGTAATAGAGCCAAAGGCATGTCCGAATATTGGTTTTGTCCGGATATTGGGCCCTGAAGCTCCAGCACTGGTCATTCATGACCCTAACCTAACCTAATCTAAATCAGAAAACTACCTTCCTACCTCCCTACTGGACATGTATAGCACTTATCTAGGTCCCTTTTCACATAAATAATGCACACAAAGCATGAATTAATTGAATTTTAATAAAAAAATGATGATTTAGAGGTGAGTGAGGCATAGGTGCTCAGAGCTTGCCAGCATAGTATAAGTAAGTATCTGACATGGAAATCATCTTTTCTCACATTTTATGCACTAAATTATTGGATACAAAGCATCAAATACAGTAAATGATGTAAATTGCTACCAGAAAAATGGTTAGGTTAGATTAGGATAGGTTAAGTTAGGTTAGGTTATGACCGAACATGAAATTCACTCCCTTTCACCTTTTTCATAGCTGGTGCACTTAAGAACCATGCATGAAAAAATTAAATTGCAAGCAGGAAATTATGATTAACATTTTTGGAAATTTTTTAAGTCATTTACAGCATGATGAAAACAGGTTAGGCATGAAAATCTTTATGGTAAGCATAGGTTAGGTTAGGATAGGTTAGGTTAGGTTATGACTGAACATGAAATTCACTGCCTTTCACCTTTTTCATAGCTGGTGCACTTAAGAACCATGCATGAAAAAATTAAATTGCAAGCAGGAAATTATGATTAACATTTTTGGTAATTTTTTAACACATTTACAGCATGATGAAAACAGGTTAGGCATGAAAATCTTTATGGTAAGCATAGGTTAGGTTAGGATAGGTTAGGTTAGGTTAGGTTATGACCGGACATGAAATTCACTGCCTTTCACCATTTTCAGAGCTGGTGCACTTAAAAATTATGCCTGAAAAAATTAAATTGCAAGCAGGAAATTATGATTAACATTTAGGATAATTTTTTAACACATTTACAGCATGATGAAAACAGGTCAGACAAGAAAATCTTTATGGTAATCATAGGTTAGGTTAGGATGGGTTAGGTTAGGACCGAACATGAAATTCACTGCCTTTCACCATTTTCATAGCTGGTGCACTTAAAAACCATACACGAAAAAATTAAATTGAAAGCAGGAAATTATGATTAACATTTAGGGTAATTTTTTAACACATTTTCAGCATGATGAAAACAGGTTAAACACGAAAATCATTATGGAAATCATCTTGCACACAGTTTATGCATGAGATTAATGATATGGAAAGAACAAAACAAGGAATTTTGATGAAGTTAGGGTACTTACGAAAAAGAAGCTGCCGTCCTGATATATATCTCGCTCTATCATCTCAGACTTTGACACGAAGAAATTGCACCACACAACCCTCACAATTTACAATCACCAGCACTTCCAACCAACACTTTCCACAACGTTTTTTTTGCATAACTGGGATCACATCACTTCACTGCACTGTACATAACAGTAAATTCCCGTGTGGTCTAGTGATGAGTCCTGGAGCCTTGTGAACTCAGTAGAAGCTTTCAGCTCCGTTCCACGTACCAACACACCTGCGGCACGTTGTTGTCGATACCAAATCAGCGTGGATCGGTCGATGTCTCCATACTTAGGACTAAACATCACCTTCCTCTCCACGTTTCGTTTGATCTTTGAAGCGAAATCAGCTGTGTACTGCTGTAGTTTGTCTCGGGACTTCTTGATATCAAACAAGGTGGAGCGAGGGAGGTTAAACTCACGTAGGATACGTCCTGTTGACCACCCTGCATCCACCTTTTCCAATATCTGCCTCTTCTTCTCCAGAGTCAGAACCACTTTCTTCCTCTTCTCAGGTGGCGGGGCCATCATCACACACATGATGAAGAAGGTGAAGAGAAGTATCAACCACTGTAGGAGGTAGGGTATCACCACAAAAGCAATCACTTCGGCGCCATTGTCGGAGCTGTTCACAAGGCAGGAGCTGAGTGGGAAATGGGACCGACAGAGAGGCGCCACGTGCGTAAACACAGCCAATCGGCGGGTGTGGGAAATTCAAACTGACGCGGTCCAAAAAAATCGATTTTTTTCTATTTTTTTCTGGCATTTTGGGGGTTGGGCAGGCCACGATATCCGAATAGTGAGGGTGTTCGAATATTGGACATCCGAAGAATAGAGGGATTACTGTATATTCATCCTCCTACCATCTACCAACCCCGTACACTTCATCACTTTACTCTTATTCTCATTTATTTTCAGTTTCCTCCTCTCACACACCCTTCCAAACTCCTCTATCAACTGTCTCAATCTCTCCTCTGAATCAGCCACCAGTGCAGTATCATCCACAAACAGCAGCTGCTTCAGATTCCACTCTCTACC